>VUQG01006896.1:39459-59280 GCA_015106755.1 Etia nguti | reverse complement strand
TAAAATTTAATAAAAAAAAAAAAAAAACCTTAAAATAAAAATAAAAAAAAAAAAAAAAAAGTACAGAGGGGAAAAAAACTGTTGAGTCATTGTGCAAGTAGTTTACATTTTTGGGTATAACTGGGGTGTGTTTACAACCTGCGTATGAACTTTGTTTTAATCATGTTGTCTTTCAATGTATTATTAAGAACAGAGAAAATTGCTAATCTATGGATAGTAAATGCACATTTATTTATTAGTAATACTTCATAAATGACTCAATCATAAAGAAACAGGACAGAAAACACCCACACACAAACACCCACACACATGCACTCACACACATGGACACACATGCGATATTGCTGGTTTTAAGGGCTCTCATAAAAGAAGCAAATTAGAAGCAGGATCAACAGTGAGATGAAGAGAGACAGCTGGAGACCTAGGTTAACTACTGGGCAACAAGGTGGTGATAAAACACACACAGACACACACACACACACACACACACACACACACATATCATATTCATGATTACACACAGAGGGATACACTCAAACCCATGCACGCTCAAGTCCCTGTGTGTGTGTGTGTATAAAAAGGATCCAGATGTTTTTGCAGGCCAGAAAGGTTTTCCATGAAAACATGTATATTCGTGTCTCAGTGTTTAGCATTTGTGAATTTAGATGTTTGTGTACGAAGGTGTAGCAGTGAGTTTAATTAATTAAAAAAAACTGTGCCTGTTGCTTCCAGTTTGGAAACCACAATCCAACATTTGTATTAGAGAACATTTAGTAAATGAAAAGCTTGAGTATCTCTATCTAGTGCCTCAAAGGGAGGAAAACATATCATCCTTCTCAAATGCATTGATAAGTCATGCACTGGAAACTTTTTCCTCTTTTTGTTTACAATTATTTCTGAGCAAAATGAAATTTTCTTTGTATTATAATCAGTGATGGTGAGCATAGACAGACATGAACGTAGACAAACATACTGCAGTATGCTGAGGAGTCCCTACAGCACACATCCCTGCACTCCATACACTGCACAGCCACAGGGGGATGCTATTTTATTTAACATTAGAAGAGTCCCACTAACACCATGCTTCATTAAAGATGCCTTTAAACCCAAAAACAAACACACTGTCCCTGAGCATAATGAGGGGATTATTTTTAGCACCTGTGAACACTTTGCAATATGTTTCTGTCAAAGTTGCTTTATTTAAAGATACACAGCAAAGGTAACACTTTCAAGTTTCAATAAACTTCCAGTTTCATATGAAAAAAGTGAAGCAGCTGCTGCTTGGGAAAGAAACGCAATCATAAAAAAAAATTATATCATGTATAAAATGTCAACAAAAAGCTATGTGTAGTTATGGGTAAATACACTGGTAAGGTTCTTTACATGTGCTGCTTCCAACCTCCTTTCATCTGACACAACCTCCAGGCCTGTCGGATGGATTCAAGTACCCCTTCATCCACATCACCTCTCATGTTTAATGTTTATCATTTGAAGTCTTTTAAACAGAATCTTGCTGCACAAAAATCTTTCATGTAGCCAGATGGTCGGTGCATAGTGTACTGTTGAACAATTTGCCATTACTGTAAGTTCATTTTAACCCCTACCTATTAGTTTTTGATGTACATGTGCAAACAGTAACTATACAATAAATGTAAAAGTGAAAATTGGTTGCCAAATGTGTCTCACTAATGCCTCTGCAGTTTTTATCAAATTGTGATTGTGGTGTAAATAAAAAAAGAAGACAGCAAAATTAATAGAAATCATCTGTGTTCTAAAAGCAGAAACGGTATCATAGCAGTGACACCATATTTGCAAAAGACAAGCAAAGGTGTGAAAGAGTGAATGTGTGTTGCGTGAAGCATTGTTAAAATGTGCATTGCATCATGCTCACCAACAATATTTAACAGGTGACACATAAACCTCTGTTACTTACAACTTACTACTTACCAGTAATTCAGGAAGAATAATTAAAACCTAACAGGTGAACATTTTTCAAAATGATGCTTAACTCATTTTCAGGATTGCAGAGATGAAGCAAGGCTGAGTGCGTATGCTGCCATCTGCTGGTCCATACGAAAAGGTGCATTTTCATTCTTAAACCAACAACAGACCAGTTCACCATACCACACTGCTAAAACTTTTCCCTTATTAAAAATTAATATATAAACATATATAACCTATTTTTAATTACAAATAAACTTGTAAAAGTTGCTATTTACGTAATGACATCATTTTCTGTAGCATTTAAACTGAGCCTTAACCTTTAAACTATATACTTAACAACACAACTTACTCTGAATTCACTTCTAAAGTGAAGGCTAACCTCTTAAACATTCTTTGAAGAACATAATAATTATAACAATAATAAAACATGCATAATATAACATTAACTTAGTGTACCAAACTTTAGGAAATTTTTAATTATTGTGTTTCTGCATTTTATCTGATCATAATTACATTTGCTTTCTCTATGTCAAGAGCAGCAGACAAATGAAAAACAAGAAGAAGAAGAAGAACAACAACAACAACAAAGACTAAAAGAAAACTAAAATGTAAGTTTATTGGAGATCATAGTGTCCAGAAGATGGCACTGTTGTCTGTATTTTGTTTTTCCCAGCATGGAGCTTCATGTTATTTTCCTACAGCACTTGTCATTAGCCAAAACTACTTAACCTTGACCTTTCATTTTATGAATTTATGCCAGTCACATAAACACGTATCATTATATTGAGCATCAGCACAAATACCAGCACAAAACCCTCGTCCATATGTGCCGATGATTTGAAATCTTTGGTCTGTTGATTTAGTGACAGAAGATTCTGTGCAGCATAAATGATACAAGATAAAATGATACAAGATGAAAGATGCCGTGTTCAGAAAGGCTTTAAATATATGCCTCAAAATCTGATTTAAGATGGAAGAAGGTTATTTAATTTTAAATAATGTAAAACCTCTTACAAGAGCAGGGTTTTGTATGTTGCTAAAACACAAAATCAGAAGTGCGATACAAAGCTGAAGCAGTGGTAACTCTAAAACAGAAACATGTTGGCACTTGTGTGTTTGTTGCCTTACTGTATATGTGCAACATCCATCCATCCTCTTATCCAATTCAGGGTCGTGGGAGGCTGGAGCCTATCCCAGCTGTCTTGCAGCAAGAGGCAGGGTACACCCTGGTCAGGTCACCAGTCTGTTACAGAGCTAACACATAGAGACAGACAACCATTCACACCTATGGGCAATTTAGACTTAGTAATTAACCTAACCTCAATAATTGCATCTCTTTGGACTGTGGGGGGAAGCCACGCAAACACAGAGAACATGCAAGTGCCACACAGAACAGTCTTGGCCTGATGGCGGACTTGAACTCAGGACCTTCTTGCTGTGAGGCAACAGTGCTAACCACTACATCATCGTGCTGCCGAAGTCCAGCATCACTAATGAAAATATTTACTATGTATTGTGAATATAATCGTAATACTTCCAGAAAGACTTTAACACGCCACTGTACTTTTGTTACGTTAAATCAAGTTTACTCCTGTGAAAATCTGGAGGGACACATTAAATGAGAAACAACCCTCTTTGTCTAAATGCTGACAGTGAGCAAGTCATTTAACCAAGAGCTCCTGCTCAGGGACCTGCAAGTATAACAGGGCTTCTCCCAGGTGTCCTTAAGTCCAAGCCTAAGAGGTTTTCCTCTATGAACACTTACAAATAAAACAGATACGTCATTAATTAAAATGTAATTACTCTAAATTTTTAGATGGCGCAGAAATGCAGGGTTTTTGTAACTCAAGTAGCAGATGGTGAACAGGTGCAGTTTCTTCTTCCACTTGCTGGAGTAGTAGAAAAATGGCATTTATCCCAAGATGTTCCCAATCCCACATCAAGTTCTGTTTATGGAGCGCGTAAAACACCATTGTTGTGCTTTAATGTTTTGCTAAAGATCAACAGTGAAAATCATCATCAAGCTGTGCAGCTTTAGAAAAAAAGGGCACAGGTTTCATCTGGTCATGAAACTGCTTAATGGTCAATTGTCCAGTTACTTTTGAGCCTCTGAAAATTGGAGACTGTATAAAAATTCCTAACAGTTAATAAAGCTGGAAGTCTAGACTTTAATCACATCTTGACTGTTGAAAAATTACAAAAAAAACCCCATGTCATTGTCCATAAATGTATGGACATAACTGTATACAGTAAATTCAGTGTAATCCTTAATGAGCTGAATAACCTGTTGATAGCAACACTGCCATCCTGTTCCAGAAAGAAATTTGGGCTGAAAAATGATGACACATCCTGCAGACTTATTTCTTATTAAGCCTTGACGTCATCAGAGAGGCCAGGCTGTGCGCTTATAGGCCAGTTCTGTTCTTTGACATGATGTACTTTTTTTTCTGGGAAAGAAGGACATCTTCTGAGAAAAGGCATGATCTAAACCGACTGGGTGTTACCTTTAGACAAAAACTGTAATACTGTGATGCAGAGTACGAACAAAAACTTGAGTGCGTGTGTTGTCTGAGAATATGGGATCGATTCATTTCGGAAGATGAATTTAAAACATACCAGAAATCTTGAAAATGAATCAAATGATTACATGTGATGTGAAAATGTTGCTGAATGTAATGGACTAACAATAATTACCCCCAAAATCTGCAAATCTCGGAAACCCTTAGCTTCTGTAGTTCATTGCTTTATTTCTAAAGCACATGTAAAGTCAATTATAACTGTAATTTTAACAGTCTGTTAGTAAAGTAGCCAGATATTTTCTGGGATGACGTAGAGGGAAAAAGCACATACTGCATAAAACCAGAATGAATACTGGAGAATGCTAATATTAGCAACTGAAACTACAGCAATAATATGCCATCAAGAAAAAATCCGGTCTTTAAGTCTGAGGTCATTAGCCGTGTCTGGGCCCAAACTCCGCTGCAGGTCCCAAAGTCAAACGATCACTGCAGCATTACTGAGGGTTGAAAAACTGTCTAAATTCTTTCATCTTTAATAAAATGATCAGCGTTGCTGCTTTACCAGGTGTAACAATTAAGTTTAACATCCAGGCATCCATGAAAACAGAATTTATGAATTTTTACGGAGTTAGAAGTTAGCAGGAAGTTAGCTCGCTAGTTTCCATTTAAATATAATATACCATGTTCAGACTGAGGGATTTCTGAAACAAATTAAGACTTACAGCTCTGCTATCACTTCCGACATAAATGAAGACAGGAAAGTAAACAGCAGTGACTTTTGTAGGGTTACTGAAGTTGGGCTAGCACGTATATAATGATGTCCTACGTGATCGCTAGCGACACAGCTATGTTAGCATAACATAAACACAGTGAAGCTGGAGGATGAACGCTAACGAACAGAGGACTTTTTTCCACTCGATAAAAGTTAACGTGTGGGTTCCCGATGGTTAGGGACAAATGCAATCACATGGCAGGATGCTGTAAACGGACCAAACTTCAGTCAACAACGGAGATAATCCATCCACAATACGAGGTTAGTCATTAACCCTTGGGGGTTGACAGACGCGCCAGCGAGTCAAAATCACATGACCAATTTAAGACGACAGCAACAAGATGCAGCGACCCAGAGTCTCCATTTCAACTTGGGTTGAAAGTGGGGACTTCAAACTACATAGCAGTTTTTAAATTGTGTTGATAGGCCACATAAAACCAGAGTTATGATAAAAATACACGCAATGTTTTTTTCGGAATAAAACAGTGGTGTTTACAGCGGGAACAAATGGTAAAAACAGCGTTTTCTACAGACAGCGCTAACTAACACTCTCTGCTTGCGAGTGAAAAAAAAGAAAAAGAAAAAACACCTCTTCCCTATTAGTGGAAAAATGTACTATGTTGACCAATCAAAAAATGATATGGCAACATGTGGCATTTGGTTGTTCGGGAAGAGGGGGAAGTTTTAGGAGTGACGGCGAGCGAAAGAAAGAGAGAGAGTGAGTTTTGAGATTTGTGACGTTTAGAGTTTTTGGAGGCTATAGTTAGTGTGTAGTGTAGTTGTTGTTTTGTGTGTCAGTTATACTGGTGAATGTCACAGTTGCTCCAAAAAAAGCCACCAAAGGCAGATTGCAGTGTAAACGCTGTCTCCAGGTGGAAAACAGGAGCGATACACCCCATGTTGTCATACCTGCAGGGTTTATCCCTGTGGTGTTCTCCTCTGTCTTATAGTGGTCAGAAACAATTTTTTGGAGTGGCACAAATAATATGTGTGCCTTCTTACTTGATGCTGAACACCTGATTGTTCTGTAAATAGTTTTAAATGGTTATATAAAAAACGCCTGAGGCCTTGGCTGCATTTTTAGGTAAATAGTACCATATAACTTTGTTGTTTGCAAAACTTGTGCATAATTTTTTAGAAATGTACAATTTCTATTCAAGTTATGAAAATGATTTGTAAAACATGTTTGTGGTTTTTACAGCAAAAAATATAACTTTTTTCTACTCGGATTTTAAGTTTTTTGTCTGAATTTAGATCAATTGTGCTAATATAGTATGGCAAAATGAAAAAATAACTCCAATTTCAGATATTATAGGCTGAAAAGAATGATACCAAACAAGGCAAAATAAACAGTTTTTAAAGGTGAAATATAGAGGTCAAATCAAAAGTAGTCAAAAACGGCCAATTATACCCTGGACCCCAGAGGGTTAATATACTGCTGCATGGGCTGGGCTGTAGTTACATCGTAAGGGTTTAAAAACTGAGCTTTAAAATGAATAGTGGTAATAAAAACCGAGAGAGGCCGACAGTGATCACTGACTGTTTTTAGGGGCTTGTTCAGATTAAATAGAACAAAATACAAAGCATGTTAAAAACACAACAGCCTTGTAGTTTGGACCAGGAAGCAGAGTCTATATATCATCACTTAAAGACCGGATAATAAGGTACAGTAAAGAGTCATTTCCACCAGAGGTTTGTTTTGTTGTTTTTGTTTCTAATGTATGTCTTCATGTTGTTGTTGTTTTAATCCTTAGATGAACTAGAATAACAGTGACACAGAATTATCCATCCTTCCAGTTCCTTCCAGACTTAATTAAGGTAGCTTTACAGAAATCATTTCGCATCACACAGGTGAGTGTTTGTGTCATATATAAAGCTGCTCATTTTGATTTAGTATATTAGTGTCCTTTCCTGTCCTACTACATTATTTTTATGAAAAAGGATTTCAGCCAGTTAAGAGCTGCCAGCAGATGACACTCAGAAAAAATGAAACAAACACAAAAAAACCTAAACAAAGATTTTTTTGTAAAAAGCAGGAAAAAAAAATAATGGGTAGAGTTTTTCTGGATACAGAGGAGAGCACACGATCTCTATTCACAGCCAGCGATGTCTGCAGCCATCAATATGATTGTGTTCATGCACACTGCGCCAGGTAATGCATACAGTGAGCTTCCTCTGTGACAATGGACTGAGTCAACTACATAATGGATGATGTGTCAAAGTTGTCATGCTTTTTATTGCATTTTGAATTTTACTATTGTTTGAACAGTAAAATTGCGACTGGTCGAAAAGTAAAATCTGCCATCGTAATTACTGCTTTGTGCTCTGTGTAGGATTAGTCATTCTGCTGCCTGGAAATGCAGGATCCTTTATGAGCCCCTGTCAAATCCTACTGTGCTGTGTGTCAGATTCTGAGCTTGAGGGGGGGTTAAATGATGTTTACACAGGCGCCTTACCCCCATCTGAAGGCCATATTCTTATAACTCAATGTTTCATGTGAAAAGTTAAACATTTCTGATCTTTGTATGTTTTAAGTCAAACCTTTTGTTGTTGTTTTTTAAACTAACCAAGCAGCTTCACTAATCAGACACTGAAAACATGCAATAATTCCAAAGCAGAGCAGGTGAGCTTCATCTGAAGGAAGTCTGCTCCCTCATGGGAAACAATCTCAAGTTTACTGGGAAATGTGGTGTTTGATCCAGTACCCCACCCCACATCCAGTACCCCACACCCCCCTCGTTTGGATGTCAATATAGTGTATACTTTATACTTTATTGATCCCCGTGGGGAAATCCCTCTCTGCATTTAACCCATTCTCTCAGTGAAGCAGTGGGCTGCCATTGGGCGCCTGGGGAGCAGCGTGTAGGGACGGTACATTGCTCAGGGGTACCTCAGGGGAATCGAACCCCTGACCTTCCGATCGTGGGCCCAGCACTTTACCTACTGAGCTATCCCTGCCCCCAATATACTGAAATGTGCAGTAATTTAAATGACGTCTTTTAAAAGTGTATTTCTATGATAGAACCACATGAATAAAGAAAAACACCATCTGCCATTAGGACAGTTTAGCTCAGCCACGGCGGTTTTACAGATATTATTTGATAGAGCTACATTTTGTTGTTCTTGTTGTGTTGCATGGTTAAAAAAACACACTCGGTGACAACCATTAATTAAAAACAAGCAAACAAACAAAACAAAACTATCAATTAATTGTTTCACTGGGGAATTATCGTGGAAGACTGGATCATCTCTCTAGGGTTTGGAGCTCATCCATCAATTTGCAAGTGGGTGCTTTGAAGCACTCTTCCATCTCACATCATTAGATGGAGCGAAGTAGAGCCTGTGGGTCTACTTTTCTTTGTTGTCCAGCTGTTTCACCAACTACAGAGTGTTGACAAATACTAGTATTCACTGTGTACTTCATATTACCTGGATAACTGTTCTGTCTTATCCTTTTTTTCTGAATGACCACAAACTCTTTTTCATTGTGACCTGGAAATGCTGAGTGTTTATGTCCTGTGCTGCATATATCTCTTTGGCTTATATGGCTATGTCTTCAAATACGTATGCTACACGACACAGAAAGTGGCTAGGTGCCATTTTCACCATTGATTATTTCTGTTTTAAACCTTCACTCCTGTAGTGGTTAACTACAGATGCTGCACATACTGGGAATATAAATAAATAAATAAATAAATGAGGGATTCTTCCTAAAATTGCTTCCTCCTACAAAATAAAAACAAGCACTATAAGAGGAAGCGTTAGTGAACATGGCAACAGATGAAGTCTGTGTTGATTTCACAAATAAATATAAATAAAATCTTCAGGTTCACACCTTCAGGGATACTGGGCTTGTTGATGTGCCTGGCTTTTCCATCTTTGGCTGTACATCCTGAACAACGTGTCCTTCAGAGGCACCAAAAAACAGGAGAATAAAAATGTCAGTAAAAATATTACAAACTGAAAATAAAGTAGAAAACATACAAGCCTTGGGGCTTAACAAGACTGAATCTCGCCTCAAGGTTGCTCTTCGTCTTCTTCTTCTTTGGACGACATCAATTTTGTTTTTAAATACTTTTTGCTTTTTACCAATGACAAATACCCAGCGTGTGCATGAAAGCCAGAAGGACCCATCTTCCCTGCAAGATATTCATTATATTTGCAATATTGTTATTCATGGAATAACAGACAAAGCTTTATTTTTCACCCCCCTAATTATTAAGTACTTACCTGGTAAACCTATAATAAATTAACAGCGTTGTTGAATAATTACCGCTGCTGAAATGAGATAATAAATAAGTGAGAAGTTAAACACAGAAAAAACTGCAGCTATGCTAAGAAAGCCCTACACAGTTACTCACTGACTCAACAAAGCTGTGCAGCTGTGACCGCCGTAGGCTGGAAATAAATAAAATAGTAAAAATTTGTACTTCTTGAAAACAGGGAACCATTTTTGAGAAACAGGTATTTCATCAGGCATCCCAAAATGTATGTCAATACAGCCCAATTGCATTATCTACTGCTGAATATCTAGAAAGATGAAAATTATTTAAGAACTTTTGCTGGTTCTTAAATAATTTTTAATGACTGCATTCTTTAAAAAAATTCTCTGATTTATCCAAATATACAACTATCTTTGTAGTGATGTTAAATATAAAATTTGATCTCACCTGAACCCCCCCCCCCCAGAAGGACTTATTTACATTTCATTGGTTTACAGACGCGTCCATCACAGTACTTCAGCATTTAAAATCTCATTCTCAAAACAATAAATAAAAACAAAAAAACCATCAAGTTCACCATCTAACAGTTTCCTACTCCAAGCCGTCAGACCCCTGGACACTCAGTGACTGGACTGACACACAGACACACACACACACACACACCTTCATACATCAGGTTACTTTTTGCACATGCTCAGTCTTTTGCACATTTCTGTTGCACTGTTTTTGTTTTGTTTTTTTGCACACTTGCACTTTAAGTAGTCCTGTGTTGATTGTCTGTTATATGTTATATGTAGCACCAAGGTCTTGGAGGAACGTTGTCTCGTTTCACTGTGTACTTGTTCACTTGACTTGATCTATTGAAAAAAAAAGTTTCTGTCTGTCGTTTGTCGTCGGGCAGGCGATGAACGGTGAAAGCATCCTAGCTAAAAACCGTGGAGATGATTGGTGTTTTACCAAAACACTACAAAACTAAAACAATTACCTGAAAAGCCAATAAAATACTGAGTGAGTGCCCTCTTATTTTTTTATTATAATAATAAGAATGGTATAATATTATATCTTATTATATTATTTGCTATTATACAAATAGGGATTAGTGCTGTGTTCACTTCTTGCCAGCCCCGTGGGAGGTTCTCTTGATTATTGCTAAGTGATGTAAGTGGATATACATATGAATGTCTGTGCATGCACAACTGCAGAGTAGCAGCTGAAGTAGTAACTGAGATGATTTATATACCAGAAAGAAAAAAATGTTTCACCTTTTCTGAACTCAAACATCACAAAAGTTTTATAAAGTTGTTGACAGATTTCATGTCGAGTACAGTCTGCTGTCATGTCTCTTCACACACAAACAGCTTTTAATGAAGCCTGTGCAGAAGACGATATGTTCAGCAGCAACACTTAAATAAGTTTCGAGGTAATTAGTCTGCCCTAATTAGGCAGAAACCTGCTTCTACACATAGAAAACAATCCTAGGTGAGAATCAATAATTTGATGATGGGCTATGCACTTCTAAAAGAATTCCCTGTTGCCAAATAAACATCCAGCAATATAATGATCAAAGGGAAGAGTTTGAAATCACTTCTTCACAGTAAAAAGTTATTATCGGCGTGAATATGATGATAGTAATAAACTCAGTTCTTATTTCTTATGTGCAAATTAATTTTGTGGAGACCCTCAGACTTTCCCTTTCATGTGGTGAACGCTGCATGACGGCAGGTAAAGAACAGAAAGCAGCTAGAAACAGTGGTCAGCATGTAGAGCAGTACTGTAACACTGTGCCTCGCCATTATTTTCTGTTATGAGATGAAAAATCTAATTTCAGGTGGACTTTGTTTTTGGGTGGCCAAAGATATTTTCTAGTCTGGAACAGATGCAAAGGGAAGCAGAAATAAAGAATAAATAATGACTAAAATGATAAGAAACATAGTTATTGTTAGCTTTGGGTTCTATAGCTTCTGATGTATTCGTGCAAAGTGCGAGAGTCAAAAATAATTTAATGCGTTTTTTTAAAAATTGGCAACTGGGCATGTCAAAGACAGTCTGAGATGGCTGAGTGTGGGGGAAAAAAAGCATTCGGTAAACAATAATGCTCATTTGTTTAAATCCATTTCTCTAAGTAGCTAAGTGGAGCTGATACAGTGTGTGGAGTCCTCCTGTCAGGCTCTGTCTTACTGACCTTTCAGATTGCAGGCTTGGATCTTGTGCTTCCACAGGTGGGAGATGGTTGGCCATGTACCCAATTGCATATTCATGATTAAGGAAAACTTCATGCCATCCCTGAGCAGGAGAACACGAAGACTTTCAGGCAGGGCTCTTCTGCATTCTTGATTATTTGCAGGACTGCGTAGCAGGTGAAGCCAGCTGTGAAACACAGTTGTGTTATCACTCTTCATTCTTCTTCTGGTTATGTGTAGGATGGCGGAGTTGGAGAAGTGTGCAGGACAGAGATAAACCCCAGCAGAAGTAAGGACTTCCTTTTTTTTTTTGCAGTGATTCAGCATCAGAGCACAAAAAAATGATTTTAACATTTTTAATTTTAATGTTGGATGAATACTCTTACTCCCAGCTTGGTGTCCCACCAGGCAGCTGAACTGCACTAAAAACTTCAATTAAAAAAGAGTTGTTGGTATTTTATACTGAAAACTAAAGAATTTAATTCAGTGTTATTTACATAGTGCTTTATATTGTAAGGTAGAGACCAGAGGGTAATACAGAGAAAGCCCTAACTATCAGACGACCAAGCACTTGGCGACAGTGGGAAGGAAAAACTCCCTTTTAACAGGAAGAAATCTCTGCCTCAAAGAAGCACTTTGAGCGGGCAGCTAGTCTATTATCATGACTCATTTTTGCTAAATCTATATTGTGTTATGTGTTTAATGTTTTCAAATCACAACTTATGCGTCAACTACATGTCACCATCCTGGGTCATTTGACCCAGTGTTTTGAGTTTTGATATGTTTGGATGTTTATGGTTTATGTTTAAGTTCATTAGGTTATCTAAGCTCATTTCTATCATGCCGAGGTTGCTGTTATAGTTTACTGTTTATTAGATTCCCCTTGTGTCTTCACCCCCTGTGTTTAAGTCTCCCTCGCCCTTCATGTGTTTCATGTCTGCGTGTCTTATGTTTCCTGTTTTATTTTGGAGGGGTCTGGTGTCCCGTGTTCATTGTGTTTAGTTTCACTCCTCTGTGGCGTCATTATGTTCATTCTAATCAGCTGTTTTCCCATGTGTTTCCACTTCCCCTCATCACCTCCTGTGTGTATTTAGTCTGTGTGTTTCCACTCATTCCTCGCCCGATCGTCATGTCATGCTTCCAGGTTTATGAATTCGTGTCAGGTCTTCAGGTCTCTAGATCCATGTTCTTGCTCTAGGGTTTTTATATTTAGCTCACCCAGTTTAGGTTATTGTTAGTTTTGCCTTTTGTTTTTGTACTGTTTAGCAGCCGCTTTCAGTTAATATTAAGTCTGTTTCCACGCTTTGTTTCATCTGCATTTGGGTCCACTATTCACACTCCACAGAGTCTGCCTCTATCAGACTGTGACAAAGAGGTCTTAACATCCAGCCTTCTGTGTTAAAAATGAAAACAGAGCTTTTCCATCTTTGCTAAGATATAATCAAAATATATGTGTGATTAGTATGTTGAATGTAGATGAACTTTGTGTGCGTAGACGCGGTCCAGCTTTGACCTTGGCAGATGTGTGTGGGTGGCCACAGGAATGTGGAAAAGACTGGAAATGTGTCAACAGTCCTTCACTACAGACTGTAATGGTTAAACACAGAATCATAATTAATATGTGCTTGTGCTGATTTTTAATTATGCTTAATACTGATCAGAATATAACCAGGCGTATCAGTGTTGCACTGCCTGCTGGGTAACACCCACAGGATCAGGGATTAGGACTTTTTTAACAGACAGCTGATCCTCACTTCCTGTATTGGGTTGTTGGTCCCGCAGATCAAAACGAATGACTATTGTTTCCTCATTTTATGAACAGCAAAAACGAAAAAGAAACTAAATATATTAATGTTTCACTTTTCATTAATAATACAAGGTTAATATAAACCTCATCTGAATTATCCAAGCAGTCGTAGTCCCCGTCACAGCGGAATCGGGAGGAGATGCAGTCTCCGTTGGCACAGGCAAAGTCCTTGTGGTTACAGGTGACGGGCTCTGAGTAAAAAAAAAGACACAAAATCAAGCAACGTGACTCTTTTCCCAGCGTCACACTCAGCAAACTGTCATCAGCCGAATGCTCTGTGTTTAGGATCACACGCTAATGCCTCGGCAAAACCATCGTTTTATCTAATTAGAGTCATTTTGTATTAGAAGTGGGTGAACTGGCAAAGCTGATCAAGATGTAAATACATTCATTTCTACTCTGACAATAAGCGGAGCAGCACGCTCTCTGAAGCCAAAAATCTCATATTTGCCATTTAGTGCAAGTCCGTCCCCGAGGACGATATTAGGACGCAGCTAAACAGCTGCATCAGATCCTCCGTCTGGGCCCTCCCCCTGTTATTGTGGACTGTTAGCTAACTCTGGGTGTGTGTTACGAGTTGTGCTGTAACCCAGACTCCCAGCAGGCATTGCAGCAAAATCTGATTTGCAGCCTCTCTATTGTCTCCGGGTCCACCTGTTTAATTCTGCACCGTCCAACACTTGACTGGCTTTTATTTGCATTTTAAGTGACATTAATAGGTATGGAGAATAAGCATCTAATAAATCACATACATTATGCACACTCAGCAAAGGCACACATATAATGTGCAGACAAAAGCATTCCCCTCACACAAGCAGACACACCAGGAAATTTAACAAGCTGGGTTTCCAGCATCATTTCAAAAGTAAATAAAAAGTTTTCTCCCAAAAGTGATGATGAATATCCAAACAAGGGAGAATAAAAAGAAGAAAGAAGGTGTGCCTCACATTGTTCTCAGAGAAACAGCACAGATAATAAGAGCATTCCTGAGATGGGCCTGGATGGTTTGCATGTGTGTGTGTTGGAGAGAGGTGTGTGCTGGCTGAGTCACCGGGAGCAGCAGTCAGGTGTCTTCAGAGAACTCCAATTCTTCAGAATATCCATGTAAAGTGACCCTCTGGGATTAAAACGAGCTCATATGAGACTCCAGTACAGACCAACAGATAACCCTCAGACAGCTGGAACTGGTGTACTGGTCCCGAATAGCTCTCTACAGGTCTCACTGTCCCAGTTAGCCCTCAGGATATATAGTCCTGCCTTTTCTTTGTGCTTCGTTGCGCTCTCTGCATGTGCTGCTTGGTGTTTGTGCAAGTCTCTGTGCCTTTCTTTGGATTTGATCCCAGGCTGTGAGAGTTTACTCCTTCTGGATTATAATGTTTATTGTGTTTTTGGACTTTGTGCTTCGGGGAGTTTTGTGAGCTGTTGTCAGAGTTCTCTGCCTCCTGCGTCTGGAATCCTCTAAATCTACAATCCACACGGCGAAGGATGAGGACAGGTCATTCCACGACACCTCGGGTTAAGGTCAAGCCCCTGAGCAGAAGTGGCAGCAGACCATACGAGAACTGGATGGGCAACCAACTCTCATGTCATTTAGTTCACTTTGTCACTTTGATAATAAAAAATAAAAAGTGTGCTCTCACTCACACACTCAGAGAAATGCAGCAAAAATATCTGTCTTAGATTACTGACAGAAGCATTTTCTCTGAGTGCAGAAGGGGATCGATGAACTCGCACAGCTGACCGTGAGTGCACAACGTCCTCGACACATTTCCATTTTGCAATTTGGAGCTTTAAAGCCGCTGATGATGAATGACCTCTGAGAGATACGAGGGGTACTGAGGTCTGAGGTCCATCCGCTCAGCGTCCTGCTCATTCCAGTCGCTCTTCTCGTGGATTACAAAACTCCTTCTGAGCTTCTCCACGACCATAACATTTCGTTGTCATCAGGAAGCAAAGCTGCCCATAACCCTGCTCCACAGTTCAGATTTGATTATTTGTGCAGCGTTTTTTCTCTGTTTTAAAGTTTAATAGCAGCTCTGTATTCCTGTCCAGTCCAGCTCCTGTGTGACCTGCCTGAAGAACACTGTCTCTCCAGCTCTGTCCTTTTGGGAACTTTAGATGCGCCTGAAGTTCCTTCATGGCTCTGTCGTTTTCTTTATTGTTTTCTCATAACGGGATAAAGATGTAATACCTGTAGAACTGTCTGCAGGTATTCTGATGTTTCTCTTGATGTCTTTTTCACAAGTTTCCAGCTTGCATGTTGTGCTCTCGGTATGATCTTTGCAGGAAGCCTGCTACTAGCGAGAGTACTCTTAAAACTCTGCCATGAGCAGACAGTTGGTGCTAATATGGATTGATGAACACCCGGGTCTTTAGAAATGCTGCTGTAGGCTTTTCCAGCATCGCCATAATTCTTCTTCTGACATCCAAAAAGAGTAGTTGACATCAAAGCCATGATTTATACCAACGCGGAGCAGACTTTGAGTAACCACACAGTCCATGCTTTCATTTAAAGGAAGGGACATCTTTGCACAGCACACTTTTATTTTGACCTGGCACACCTGAAAGCACAGCTTAGCTTTTGAAGAAGTTGTTAGCGCACAGGCTCACTTAGCTTCTCAGTTATTACTGCTGCGTTCAACAAGGAGTCGAAAGCTACAGCTGTTTGTGTGCTACTCGTACAATCAAATTCATTTTAAACTTAATTTACTATAATGTAGAAAATGTTCACGATCTTAGCTGTGAAACTGTATAGCTAAAGAAAGTGCTGTAACCGAAGGGAACGAGTCAGGTACTCACTGCAGTTCTCCTCGTCTGAGTTGTCTCCACAGTCGTTCTGGCTGTCACACCTCCAGTGGTCGGGGATGCAGTTGTTATTCTCGCAGCGGAATTCATGAGGTCCGCAGGTCTTTTCATCTTTTTCATCAGGAGCAAACAAACACGAAGATGAAAACGGCTTCAAAGAGCATGAATATTAATACTGTGCTAGCTATCACATTTTCAACCTGCAATCACGGTTTCCTCAGGGTTTCCCGACACCGAGTTCAAAACACAGCGCACACTCGTGAGGCTAACATGCCTGACTGTGCCACCAATCCCAACAAATGTGTGACAGGAAGTTGGCAAAACCGAAGCACCCGCGACAGCTGCTGAACAACACAGCTTTAGTCGGAAACCAAACTCCCCATGTTTCAGTCCCTCTGAGACGTAACACGAGCCAAGACGAAATCTGATGTTTTCAAATTTGTCAGGAGCTTCGACACTGCTCTGGATGCAAACACTCATTTCACCAGAGCGAAAAGTAAACGGATCCACAGGTTTTTTTCGTCATGAAACGTCTCAGCAGGCAGTCACTGCAATATTCAAAGATAGGGAAGCAATTCAGAGGTCTAGATGTAGGCTTAAAATGCCACCCACACACATGCAATAAACAGCCTTTGAGAGTTTAACCCAGTGTTGATTCTTTTTTCATTTACTTTTTGTTGTTTTTTGAAAAGACTCTTGTCTATATGAATAGCAGCTCGCAGTTACCGTTTCAAAAACGATGGAGGGCCGAGAGTTTGAGCCTAAAATGAAAGCAGACGTCCCACCATTAAACCTTAATGGCCAGAGTAAAAATCACTCAAAATATCTCAATTTATTTTTGAAAAAAAGAACAGATGCGCTGACATTTCCTCCACTAATGCTTCCTCAGAATGGCTTTCCAAAGTCAAACCGAGAGCTTCTTTTTAAAAAGTCATTTCTGTGCAGACATCATCAGGGATAATGGCCAAGGTAACGCTGTTATCAGTTAGGGAAGAGATGTGTCAAAAGAGGAGGGTGGCAGATTCTGCCTGGATCTCTTTCCAACATGACAGCAGGAGGAGAGAATCAGGAGGGAAAGCTGAGTGCAGCAGCAGCAGCAGCAGCAGCAGAGGACACAAGGCAGCGATTCATTAGGAAGCGGCTCAGTCACTTACAGCATATAAAAGATGTGACACGGGGAAAAAAAAGCAATATTTCTCTGTTAAGTCGGAGCTCATTACCAAGTTAACAAGCAAAACTTCCTTAAAAAGTCTCAGGTAATTCAAAGTGAAATTACATTAGCTACTGAGTTGGATCGTGCCCACTGCGTGCTCTGAAGTGGTGAAAAGTCTTCAGGTGATAACATTCAGATGACACCGAGGAGCAGGTAATACAGGCTGAGAGGTTAAAGCCATCAGTGAAGTATACAAAGTGGCAAAACGTTAATTGGGCATTACTTCGGGGTGTTCTCAAGTTGACAAGAAAAGCAGAAAAGCTGGAAATGAAACAAACTGTAATTACAATCTGCTGCGGAGAGGTTTGAGGCATCGCACGTCAAAGCACGAAGGCACGATGAAGTGGAGGATAAACCGAACGGTGTTCACTCTCATCCAGGCCAATCACCTGTGTCATCAGAGGGATACGGCCGTGACGGCACCGGATGACGACTAATGCAGGAAATGATGCAACACGCAGCATTTCAGATCTGCAGCCAGAGGCAGATGGTGCAGTTTTTATTTAACTTGTATATGTACGAAAAACACAAATGCAGCCATAAGAGAGCCATTTCTGCTGTGTGTGCTCCTGAACTGGGGTACTTTGTAGCAGGCTGGTGTCATTTGCATATAATTTAATAAAGGTAAACACAGACGGCTGTGCATAATGACACCCTGCTCTGCAAGGCCCGTCTACAATCACAGAGTGCAGATTTACCAGCAGACGCGTCCAGCTGCCTTCAGATGGCCGGATGGACGCTGAAGTGAATGAGAAGCTTTTCATGCATCACAAAGCAGCTGTGCACCGCAGATACCGATTCATACGAATTTATGGATCATCGCAGACAATTCCTCCTTTCACATATTTTTATAGTGAATTCGAAGTGAATACTGGCCGTTAGGTGAATCATTTAAATGGAGGATCTGCATTTTAGGCATCACTCCAAGTAGTAATGCACTTACTGTCAGCACAAAGATTTTCACCATTTGAACGAACCTCACACCTAGCCTCTCACTTATCGTCCCACTTATGCGACGTGTGCTCCAAAAAAGACAAAGCACAAAACAAACCGCAGCAACGTGAACGCAGGTCACTCTAAATCCCGCCGTAACGCTCCCGGACAGGAGCAACGTTTCAAACCCCACATTAGTCTGTTTCATGAGGTCACCGGACTGGTGGAGTCGTAAAACAGGAAATTATCATGGCTTTTACAGGGAACAGTTCCCAGAGCGGCATTTGACAGATTGACAGTAGCTCAATTTCAAGTTTATATGACAGCAAAGATTCTATTTTGTCGTTTTATTGATGTCTATTATTCGCTCACGGTTTAAAATGGAACACAACGCCGTCCTTTCAGATCTGCAAATTAAATTAAAAGCTTGATGAGAACTGATTATCATTTCCCTCAAAAGGGAGACGAGTCGTGATTGATTAAGATTCTGAGACAAAAGCGATGAGATGAATAAGAAAGATACATTCCAGTACAGACAAAATATGGCTAGAAGAGCAGCTGTCAGCTTTCATCATCTGTCACGAAGAAAGAAATGTTTAATCTTCGATAATTTCAGAAGCACCGTTTCTGGTTTTTCTTTTTTTTTCCTCTTTTCAAAGGCACGTCATGCAGATTTCACACTGGTTAGCGGTGACTTTTTACCTGCCCCAGCCCTGCCCTGGGCTTCCAGCACAGCACTGACAAGACACCCACTTAGATTTTGTAATTGTGCGCTAATATTCACGAGTAACGTCGGGCACGCCGAGGTCATGATGCTCAGCTCTTACTAACAACAGTGACAGCCGTCTTTCTCGTTGGCCCGAGTTAAAAAACCAATTAGAAGGAGCGAGTGAGAGCGGAGGGAGGCCGAGTGTAAAACGAATTCTGCCACCTTTAACGGAAAAAGAGGGAATTCTGGTTAACTCACCACAGTCAGCCTCGTCCGACCCATCTGCACAGTCAGGGTCCTCATCACAAACCCACAGTTTGGAAATACAGTGCATGGAGGCTTTGCACTGGAACTGGTCTGGGGAGCAGGTGCTTTCAGCTATGGAGGGAATGAAGTTGTGTGAAAAAGAAGAAAATAATCCGTACATGATATTATATTTTATTTGTAGAAAAAGCTGAAGAAAAAGGAAAAAAAACGTAGTGCCTCAATAACATCTCCTCCACACACACTTTCAATCTAGCAAGGTAGCAGCAGTCTCTTGTTATAGACCCTGACATTGTTTCAAATGGCATTTTAATTTCAGTGGTGTCGCGTTCCTCACAAAAGAGTATTCAAAACCACATCCAATCACGCTGGAAGTCTAAGAAAGGCCTGAAAGTAATTAGCTTCACTTTCATTAAGTCTCTCTTTCTCCTCCTGACTTTCTTGCATTTCGC
>VUQG01006896.1:21360-34243 GCA_015106755.1 Etia nguti | reverse complement strand
TTCTGTTGATCTTTCGACCACTCGGCCTCGTTGAGTCCACCCAGTAGATAAATTCTTTCTTGTAATCAAAATCCAGATGGATGATGTTGTAGAGGCCCTGAGAATCACAGAAACACAGCCCAAGTATGTAAAGTCACTTCAGTTTAAATGAAACAGGCCGAGTCCCCGTGTGGGTGTCACCTCGGTGTGCCTCAGATTACAGTAAGTGTAAAGTTCACCATTACATACGGCACTTTGATATCCCTACAGTAAAGTTATGGTTCTATATATCGCTTATCAATTTCCTCGGCACACTGGAAACAAATCCAAGAGACTGATTTGAAACAGAGTATTTGAATGAATGTCAGGCGACGCTGAGGTTTCGTTTACCGAGAACTGCTGATGACACGGGCAGCTTGAAATGCTCGATTTTTCCAGCATCTTTGTGCGATGTGATTTTGACTGCACAGGTACTGTAATATCGATTTGGATCTTCCCATAGGTTCCAGTACTTTCAACTACACAAAGCATTGCATAAGTGAGTCGAGACCGAGTTGCAGTCTATCAAGACAGAAGACGGAAGTACTTTCCTCCTCTGTCACGCTCACAGGACCCCTCTGTCAGTCACACAGAGCTGCTCACCAAACAAGTGCCCCCACCCTGCTGTCTCACACTGTGGGTGCTGAGAAAAGATGTCAGACAATCTGACAGGAGAAACGAGACATCTTCATCAGATCATCAACACCCTCACAGACAGGTGCCAAAGCGTCCTGGGGGAACCTTTCTCACTCTAAACACCAGCAATAGAGATGAAACCTGCATGCCCCTTTATCAGCGCTTCCACACCACGACTGCATTTTCTATTCGTTTCCCTGCAGACGCTGCAGGATCCAGCACTCGCAATAGATTCTTTGAAAAAAATATATAAAAATAATCGACTGATTCATTCTTTCATTCTGGTCCATAATTGTTGATGAATTTGAGGGAAAACATAATTGAATGCTGATGTACAACGTGACGGTATAAAACTCATATTTTCTTTTTGTTTTTATTTCAGTCAGAGTTGAGTTTTGTGTGAATCTACTTAAAACTCATCTGAGCAAAATTATGTTGCACCAGTTTTGCAGCAAATCAAGGATACTTTCATTTGAAGGTATACTTGATTTTCACAGAGCTCAGAGGTTTAGTGGGTGTTAACCACATGGTGCTTATTGTGTATCTGTATGTGCTGTATATGAGTGCAGACTTGTATATTGTTAAACATGTATGGATTAAATAATGTCGAATTCTGAATATTGATTTGTAAATAATGGGATTTGAAATAAGGGGGTAGGAACAGAAACAGTGTCACCTTCATCCTACTGATTTTCGAGCATAAACATTGTGTAAACACAGAGATATTCATGAAAACTTTTCTTTTCTCTTGTTATTTCAGATAAATTTACATGTTTGAAATAAAAATTAGTTTGATTACTTATGCGATAATGCTAGGTTCTGGGGTTATTAATAGTGAGTCAGTCTGACACAAACGAACATGACGCCACAGGGGAAGCAAAACTAAACACACTGAACATGGAAACACAAGACTTTCAAAATAAAACAGGAAACATGGAGAGATGGAAGCTAGGACGTGCAAGATTGACACAAGAAACAGAGAGAGGGTGAGAGAGGGTGAGGGACACAGAGAAGAGAGACACAAGGGAAACCTACACAGACAACTCAATATCTGTCTGTCTGTCTGTCTGCAGACATCTCTCTTCTGCCAAGCACAAAAACTGAAAGAGCTGTAAATATCTAAGTATAAATATAATTTATTAGTGTTGTTTTACTTATGCTGTTTAGATTTGAACTCAGGCTCCATGTGATGTGGCCTCTTGAATTTTTCTGACAGAGAACAGCGTTAAGGTTTAGCTACAATGAGACACTAAGACTCGTTCTGAAATTACCCGGGCCCTGCCAATAATCCTCGCGGTTTGTTAACGTTGCTTTCCTGTAATTTAACAGAGAAAAAATGTCGTGGGCTGGTTTCTGCTGTAACAAGTAACAATGTGCAGTCATGTGAAATTGAAAACAAACAAACAAAGACTACACAGTCCTGTAAAAAATAAGTGTCCCCTCACTGCTTCCATAGGAGTTAAGAGGTTAAATAACAGGCAGATGCTGCTGCGATGATCAGCAGTCATCAGCAGGTGTAACCACCAATACAAAAGCAGTTCGCTGGTCAGAGCATTCAGGTGTTAACACAATGTGAAAGAGGAAAGACATCAGTAATGATCTTAGGGAAGCAACTGATGCTGCCCATCAATCTGGGAAGGGTTACAAGGTCATTTCCAATCAGTATGAAGTTCATCATCCTACAGTGAGAGATTATTCACGAGCTACACACATTGGTGGCAGTTGCCCGTCGCTCCAGTTCCCAGCAAATTCATCCCAGTGTTCAGACATATAACGTTTAGAGATACTGCAAAAGCTACATGTCAGACTGCACAGGGCTCAAACATGATGTTAACTGTTCATGACAGTACAGTTTGAAAAAGACGTATGGACAAAGAGTCCTCTCTCCTAAAAGAACACGACAACATGGCTTTGGTTTATATTAGATTAAATATTCTAGAGCCAAATCTGGGTGATGCAGCAGGACAATGATCCCAAACACACCAATGAAACAGAATCAAAGTGTAGTAATGGCACAAAGTCCTCAACCTGTTTGAAACAGATGAATTTTATAAATGGTAATAAGACAAATGCTCAATTCTGACATTTAATTTACAATATTTTAGTACAAAGTAAAGATTTTAGTAGATAAACTGCTTTTTCGCATCTTCATGTAAGTATGTTGTTTAAATGTTTTACAAATGATCATATTTCACACAACACGGATGTAAAAAGTAATAATAAAAACAATTTTTATAATATCCGGGTACGTGCATTATGAATCTGGCACGTAAGGGTGTGGTAGAGTGAAATGAGGTCAGCTGCTGATAACAGGCTGTGATTAAAGTGAGCTGTGGCTAATGAGAACAGCAGTGCAATCAGCAGAATACACCGAGTCAAGAGGTTAATACGAGTTTGTGCAGACCATAGGACGGCTGTGAGGTGATTTACAGTAAATCACAGTTAACCATTTGCAATGCTCAACAGTCAGATTCAAGCTTCGCCCGAAGCAGCAGAGATGAGACCTCAGCATGATTGAAATAGCTTTTCCTCCGGGTCCCCTGGGCGATTTCTCTCATCGCCAATCAGAACTGCCAACTGTCCTCCGCCTTTATGGCGGGGTTGGAAAATCAAGGTGAAGAACAAATATCATACATAAATAGAAAAAAAAGGTTAGAGAGGTTTGTGCATCATGTCTGGGTTTGATCATAAAGGTCAGAGAATAAAGTTTCACCTCTGCACACAATCTGTTTCAACCAGGTGACACAAAAATGTTCATAATGGCAGTTAAACAGTGTGTTAATGGAAGTGAATAACACATATTAGATCATTATATTTTACTATCTTAATGTCATTGCAACTGTAGAACATTACATGGCAGCAAACAGTTATTTATTTGATTCTATTAATGTCAAATAATGCATGATGGGGCAACCCCATTACAGAGTCATTAGGGTGCAAATAACCCTCAAGCAGTGCAACCCTTGGCCAGTACAGATGTCCATTAAAGGCAAACAAAGTACCCAAAAATAATTTCTATTGTATTACTACTGACTACTCTCTGTAAAGGTACATATCTGCCAGTCTCAGTAAAACAGGGTTAGGGGACATTCGAACATAAGAACAAAAAAGAACAGGATGATTATCTGTAGCCTGCCTCTAATATCTAATGATGGTGAACATCCTCTATCCAAGAATGAAATGCACATATCACTTACCTGTTTCAGGATAGTGTAATTTGAGCCATCCACACTCAATTTGCGGATCTCGTGGTGGTCTGCCATAATGAGAAAGGGCTCTTCAGCTAAAATGAGGAACATGCACCATTAGAGGGCTTCTGCACGCTGAGAAAACTTGAGAAACTTTAAAATAAAAAAATCAGACTTACCTGACAGAGCCTTGCACGTATTAGGATTACGCTCCAAGGCTTCGTAACCATCCACACACAGGCATTTGTAAGAGCCGTACGTGTTTATGCAGCGCTGGCTGCAAGGAAGTGTAGTGGAGCACTCGTCAACATCCACACAAGTCCTGCCATCATCCTTCAGATAGAAACCAGGCCAGCATTTACACTGATCAGAAAAGCAGAAAACAATGAGTTTTGATCATGAGCGCAGGAAACAAAAAGCTTCAGTCGAGCCGTCACGACGCTTCCTCTGCTGCAGTCAGAATCAGACAAATTATTAACATTTTAAGTTGTCTTAGTGAGACGGCTTTGTTATTAAAGCAACATGTGCTGCTTTGGAAGCAGTTTTAGAACAGCTCGCAGTAACAAACGATATCTCTCTGGCCCTCAGCGTAATGCAGGTCAGCAAAAAGCACCGAAACCAAGCACCAAACATATAAGTTGGCATCTAAGCCATGATTTAGACGTACTGTTCCTTGGCTTAAAAATTCCATTGCACTCCAGTGACCGAGGACCCCCAAAAAATAACTGAAAGTGCTTGAATCAGCTGCTCTGGACCCACTGCAAATCCCTTTCTTATCCAAAGTTATAACCTTGAGGGCCTTTCTGCTGATCTTCCTGTTCAGGCCACAAATGGATGAGCTAAGGGTCCGCATCGATGTGCTCGACGTGGTCTCTGTGCAGCTCTGCCCCTGCTGCGATGAGGAAGAGATGCTTCCTGTGCTTTCAGCCCCTTTTATGATATAACCACCATCACGAGGAAGAGCAGGAGAAGAAACGACAACAGGGAAAGGCACCAAAAGACTCCGGGGGTTCGGCCTTGAACTTTGACCCCCACACCATTGCCAGGTACCGTACAATCGCACTGCGCAGTGAGGGAGCAGGTGTTGGCATATCATTAAGCTCACCTTACAGTTTTCAAGGTTATTCAAAAAGTGAGAGGCTGTGTGTGCTGTATATACTCCCACCCATCTTTATCTGTGTAATGAAGTGCAAAGTTAGCCTTGATTTATTATCGGCCATTAATCATTCACGTCCACTACTGCTAATATAAGCTCCATATTTCACCTGCTACTGAATTGGAATTTATGCAAGTGCTTAGAAATGTAGGTCACAGTGTTTGACACCTTATAGTGTGACTCATCATTCCAGATGCAGTCTGACTCTGTGCTCGTCTCCTTCCACCAGACCCCCAAGACTCATTTTTAGGCTGTTTTGCATGAATTGTAAATTGATTTTGGTTTACTAGTCTTTATCATCAATGATGCCCAATGGACACTTACCTTATAACCTACAGGAAGGTCCTGGCAGTCCTGTGTACACCCACTGACTCGGCGGTTCAAGCATTCATTCACATTGCAGTTCCTCTCGTCCGATCGGTCCCCGCAGTCATCTTTGCCATCGCAAAGGTTCCCCTGAGAAATGCAGCGCCCGTTGGAACACATGAAGAAGGAGCCATTGCACAAGCTTCCTGAAAAGAGCAAGACATGGGTGTGAGAGGCAGAACGCCCTGCAATTCCTCAGTAAAGGTGAGGAACGATTTGAACCTGACATTGGATCCTGGGAGATTAACCCCTTTAAGTAAATCTCTCCCGGCCGCAGCGCCGTTTTTGTTTCCAGCATATATACACGCCAGTTTCCTGGGTGATCGGTGCTGCTGATGACACTGACGAAGAGACTCCAGCTGAGAGCCAAACAGCAGTCTTACCTGCAGCCAGACATTTAAGGTTCAGAGGCAGTTCGTCAGAGTGGTCGGGACAGTCTGCATAGCCATCGCACTCCCACTGAGAGCTGAGAAGACAGCGCCCGTCCCCACAGCGAAATTCCTCTGATCCACAGGAACGATAGACTGAAGAAAGAGAAAGACAGCCGCTCTCTTACCGGGCTGCAGTTGGCAGCGACATCGTTTTAGATTAGGGCGCATCTTTAGCTCAATTCAGATCAGTTCTGTCAAATCAAGCTGCAAAAGCGAGATTTCCACGACTGTGGTTCATAATGTCATTAGCGTGGTGATCTGGAGGCGTAATGGCATTTGCAGCTGCACTGGCCAACATTTCTACATTAAATGCACACGTTTCATCAGCCGGTAATCATAAACCATGGCTGCCACAGAGAACCCCCTCTAGGTGAGACAAACAGTCAAAGCTGCAGCAAAACTAATAAAAACAGAACGTCGTGTACGTGATCCTTCTGTTTGAAACCAGCCCAACTGTACAAGGACAGGAATGTGGATCTGATTAATAGGGCGACGCTGACTTTTGGCTTCAACCCCACTTTCACTGGGGAAAATCCTCTGCTTACTGCCTCTTGCTACTTTACATTAATACGACGGTCACTCAGACACCTTGCTGAAATACAGTAAGTGGTTTGGTGATGATAAAAACTGCAGTGTAGTTACAAGTATCACATCAACACACAATAACTCATTACAACTGCTCTATTAGAAAAAATCTATTCAGTTTTATTTATGCAAATTACACCAAGAGTCGCCTCAAGGTGCTTCATATTGTAAAGACCCTACAATAAATTTACATAGTTTGATCTGGTTGACCCCTCCCTGAGCCTGGTTCTGCCGGAGGTTTCTTCCTGTTAAAAGGGAGTTTTTCCTTCCCACTGTTGCCGAAGTGCTTGCTGGTAGGGGGCTGTTGTTGTGATTTGGTGCTGTGTAAATAAAACTGAATTGAATCTGTTAATATTTATTCTTCTACATTATTCATATAATACATTTAATCTATAAAATGTTATCCAACTTGCCTGGTGCAGCTTTCGGCGCGAGCACATTTGATAGTGAATATAACAAAAGTGAAAAACAAGATAAATCTACTTGCCACATTCCACCGACTCATCAGATCCATCGCCACAGTCGTTATCGTGGTCACAGACAAATCGCTGGGGGATGCACGCTTTGTTGCGGCAGCGAAACGAGCTGTCATCACATGTGTTGTTGGGCGCTGACGCATAAAAAGAAATTGGTTCAATTGCTAATCTATGGATAAACACATCTAAAACCAAACATGCAGCACTTTGAGAAGATGACATCACGTCTTGGGCTAATCAAATGTCTTTGCATGAAAAAAAGAAGCCATGCAGATAAAACAGGCTGGAACTGAACAATCCTAATCTATTAACCACTACTTCACGTTTGCTTCTGAAAATAAATATTACGCAGAGATTAGGAGTGGGCGTTTGGTTGGTGGGTTCTTTAATTTGCCGTGGGACAAAACAAAAAAATGACACTGTGCAAACAAGCGTAGACTTGAAGCTTATTTCTTTGAAATAATTGCAGCAGGTTTTGAAGAATTTACCACAGCCAGCAGCAGAAAGTTCGTCACTCCCATCAGGACAGTCTCTCTCCCCATCGCACAGCCAGCGTTTTGGAACACAGGCATAAGACCCGGGGCAGCCGAACAGCCCCGGAGCACATGTCACCGTGCCTGAGAGGAAAACACAGACACACGGTCTACTTTGAAAAGAATCCAGTGGATCCAATCAGAAGCGGACGTCTTTTGTTTAGTTTGGATGTTACCTTGGAAATGCTTTCAACTGATTTACCCCAGTTAACTCTACCTTTCGCTGTGCAGAAACAACACGTACACGTACGCTGACGTACACATAAATGATGTACGTCAGCGATGAGGCAAAGGTAAATACAGTCGTCCAATTAGGCATGTATAGCTAAATGCAGATCTTGCTTCGGACAGTAATTGTAACAGAGGAACCCGTGGACCGTTTCTTCCTTGACACTCCATTACAACCAAATTATACAACCGGTGCTCACAGCGATTCCTGTCTCTTTATTGCAGTAGTATTCGTTTCATTTTATTGTAAAATTCATTACATACACATCTCATTTGCCCATTGAAATAGCTATGTCTCCAGGGCCTCAGTGATGAAAAATCTATTTGCCTCAGTGCTCGCTCGAATTATCAGAAACGCCCGCAGTCTCATTTGTTGCCTCATTAAGATTGTTTCATTTCTCTACATTCATTTCCAGCTCGGCACTGTAATGCGATACGGCGAATGTGACCTTTTATAGCAACATCAGACCTTGCATGACAGCTGAAAGGGCACTAACCACAGATCTGCACGCTCTCATCCAGGCCGTCCTCACAGTC
Organism: Etia nguti; assembly: GCA_015106755.1. Lineage (NCBI taxonomy): Eukaryota > Metazoa > Chordata > Actinopteri > Cichliformes > Cichlidae > Etia > Etia nguti. The sequence continues at coordinate 26,089 of VUQG01006896.1, read as the reverse complement.
GTTCTCCCCGTCGCACAGCCACTGCTTGGCAATGCACTTGTTCTTGGAGCAGGCAAACTGGTTCCACAAGCAGGAAGAGTCTGCAGAGGGCAGTGGAAGAGGAATTTCAGTGCCATAAATCACACAAAGTGAGGAGGAAACAACAACAAATGTGCCATACCCTACAGAGGGAGCAGAGCATTTTTAATCAAAACTCAAAAAGTAGGCTGACTCTTACTTGCCCCTTGGCTGGCTTGTTTTTCTTTTTAGCTTTTCTGCTTAGTAGCACACATACATACACATAGCTGTCACACCACCCATCGTAAACAGCACTTTTCCCCATTTTTGCTTTCAAAAGATGGATTGTAGTTACAGGACAATAAAATCAAATAAAAAATCACTTGAATATTGATTCAAATCAGTTTTGCTCTTCATGAAACACTACTAGGGTGGGACAGGAAACCAAGAATGCATTCTGCTGAGTACCGTGTGCAGTTATTGTGCAGAAGGAAGAATTTGTGTCACTGAGCCACCTTTTTTCCCTGGCGAGATGTTCTGTGGTCTCATCCTCTCTGATGTCAGGCCCAGCAAAGTCTGCCAGGGCTTTGATAAGATACTGGGAGGAGGATGCGAGATTTGTGCACCAGGTCAGACCGCAGCACGAGGAAATATGGATCCGACCAAGGGTGGGGGGTGTCTCACGCTGGGTTGCTTTCCTTTCTGTCAGACTTTGCAGTAACTTTATGTGTTCTGATACTACGATGTAAGATAAGGATGAGATAAACATTAAACGGCTAAATCTGGAAACCACGATTATCCAGACTTTCCTTGTGCCGTACCAAATTTGCACTTCAAATGCAAACAGCTGTGTATGACAAAATAGCAGGTCTACAGCACGATAAACGTATCAAAGAAAGTCTTTCATGTCTCATTTTCAATAGTGTTTTGCACAGTGGAAAAGTGCACTGTGAATTGTGAAGTGACAAACGAGTATTTGGTCTAATCAGCCGTGGAATTTGAAATTTCTGAAATGTAATAACATTTTCCTCAAAGCACATTCCCGTTGCAGTTAGATTATCAGTGGATGGGGCTTTTTATATGATAATTAACTCAGAGGGATGGGAATATTGTCTATTTGTCCTGGAAAAGCTATTCAGAACTTCTCAAAGAATTATGGAGTAATTCATATCAGTTCTGACAGAAGCACATTTGAAGCACGGGGATGTTATCGTTTCACACAAAACGACATTTCCAGTTAAAGGAATGGAAATGGTGTTCGTGTGTTATGCATCTCGCTAACAACATTCACAGGCAATTTACAAAATAAATCAGATAACTCAAAAATGCATTAAATTTGAAAATTGCACTGAACTCCTTCTTCTATTGTTTGTAGCTGAGGTCCTTGGTAATTATACAGGAAGAAAGGCCAGATTTGTGTTATCTCAGAGAAATGCTTTCAAAGGCACGCACTGAAGTTCTCTGCTCGCATTTTATTTGTGTTTGTCTTAATTATGTAAGCTGCTGGCGAGCTGCTCGCTTAAAAACAAATCGCTAGCAGCTCTCAGAGGCTGTACATGTCTCTGAATGACACGTGGATGCCAAATGCTAACTGTGCACCTACTTTTGATATTATGATCTCAGTTTAGCATGTTAGCATGCTAACATAAGTGTACCTGAAGCTGTTCGGTTTTGCAAAGGTCATGTGTCACAGATATCAAACGTTTGACAGTTCCTGCACCAATATGAAATATTCATCAGTGAAAATTCTGACCTGCTTCGTAAAAGTCACAGGATGTCTTTCATCAATCGTAGAAACAGGTGAATTAGATGCTAATGTTCGAGAACAAGGCTGATGTGCAGAGCTGGAGTAACTGCAGAGGATGCAGCTGATCAGCTGTTGAAGCTAGGTTAGGAAGAGAGGTGACGATGAGTGAGCAGCAGGCTGGCTTCATGCTGAGAAAGAGCTCCTCAGATGTGAAGTTTGATTTGAGAGTGCTGATGGAGAAGTTTAGAGGAGGTCAGGAGGAGCTTCACTCTGTCTTTATGGATCAGAGAAAGCAGATGATTGGCTGCCGAGAGAGGAGCTGTGGTGGACATGCAGGACATGTATGAGGACAGAGAGACAGCGGTGAGGTGTGCAGTAGGAGCAGAGGGGGGAAGTAATGAAGTACAAATACTCAAGTAGAATTTTCTGTACTTTACTTGAGTATTTAAAATCTACTGAAGCTCACGTTAGAAATGATTGTGAGTTGTGATTCTTTTCCACACACTGGGCCGCTTCACTCACCTGCTGAATCCCACTGTGACCCCTGACTCTTCTCATTTTACTGTTAAGGGAAAGTCACCCTCTAACATGTAGGAAACAGGAAATAGATATTTTTTTTAAATTCACTGCACGTGTCCTACATGACAGATTAATCTGAGTACAATCACTAGAATCTGAATTTAGATTCGAGTAATATTTTTTATATCATATATCACAAGGTTCAGTTACCTTTGTACACAAATTGTTAGTAAGATTGTCCCTCAAAGAGTTACTTTTTACTTTGGCTACATTTCAGAGCCTGTACTTTTTCACTTTTACTTGAGTAAAAATGTTTTTCAGTACTTCAACTTTTACTAGAGTATTTTTTAACACTAGTATCTGTACTTTTGCCACCTCTAAGTAGCGTGCCAGGTGGGTACCAGGTGGGGGTGGGATTACAGTACGAGTCCCTTCTTGTTTGCAGTGATGAGGAGAGGCTGAGTTTCTGATGTTTACAGGTGATTTATAGAGCAGGTGGAGGAGAGCCTGGAGAGGTGGAGGTATCCTCTGGAGAGAAGAGCAATTAAAAGCCAGTAGAAGCAAGACCGAATACTTGTGTGGATGAGAGGGAGACGGGAGGAGGAGCCTGAAAACGAAACGACAGGCGGCACAGCTGGAGGTGGGGGTTGATCAGGCTGACATGGTGCGGACATGAGCAGAGAGGAGGGAGAGGGGATGAAGATGGAGCTGCCAAGCAAGAGGAAAAGAGGAAGACCTCGGAGGAGGTTCGTGGACATGCAGAGGGTTTGGTGCGACAGAGGAGGATGCTGGGAGAAATAGCTGAAGCAGTCCTGTGAGTGTGCCGGTGTGGACACGGCAGAGAGAAAGTGCTCGTTTACCTCACAGAGAGCGCAGTGCTGAGCACAGCCGACTGCTTAACGTCTCCTTACACAGGCCATACAGTCTGAGACAATACAATAAACTGACAACCCCAATGAAGTCAGCAAGAGTTTCCACCCTGCGCGCGTGTTCGTATAACTTCATCAGGTCCAATTACCGCCTGTGCGTGATGGCTATGACGCCGCGTACCACTACCCGCATTAAAGCGCCCGGCTCGTTTTTCCCTGACGACAGAAGCACTGACATGTGAACGGACGTGTGTACAAGCTGCTCATTTTGTGGGCAAATTACGTTAATCCATACCACGACTTAATTATGGTCCTCCTGTTTAATTGGACAGATCTCGAGTTTGCATTAAGTTCTGAACACATTAGCATGCACGAAAGCAGAAGTATAAAATGCTCTCGCAGCCTCTGGTGAGGGAAGTAGAGGAGTGGCATTGTACTGTGTAATCCTTTCATATGTCACCGCTTTCCAGTGAACCCATATTTCCATCTTCAGTGTAACCGCTTCAGTGAGTGATGGCTCATTAATTAATTGTTACACTGGAAGGGCTGTATATTATAATTCAAAGAGAGCAGGGGAAAATCGTGTGTCTACCACCGCCTCGCTATGAATTCAGGGTCAGAATTAGACTTTCAAACAAGCAGCAACACCCACTTGAGAAATCTCAAACGCACAATCAGGCTAAGCAAAACAAAGTGAGAAGGAATTGCCTCATGGCACGATAAACAATCATCTCTTGTCTTTCTGCCTTCTATTTATATATTTAACGTGATATTTGTTGCAGGCCTGGATCTATTTAAATGACAAAAACATTACAACAAATAGCTTCTAGTTAATAGAAAATAAATATCCTTGCAAGTGCTGACAGCGTTGTGTGCTGGAATAAAATACCTCATCTATTATTTCAGTTTATTCTGGGGACGCTCTTCTGAGAGGGCTAAGATTTGTTGGCCTACCGCATTGGAATTCATCTGCTCCGTCTTCACAGTCCTTTTGGCCGTCGCACAGCCACACACTGGAAATGCAGTTCCCGCTTGGACATGCAAAGTGTCCCTCCTCACACTTCTGCCCATGGGAAACTGGCATAAACAACAAAACCAAGTCAGTCCGCTGGGCTTTAGCAGCGATTGAGATCATTATCTTTTCCTAAGCTCTCTCTGGATCTCTTATTCCTCTGTCATAATCGTCTCTGAAAACGAGATCCGTCTTAAGTCTTTTCTAATTGAGGCCGGCTTTCTTGATCTGCATACGAATGAAGAGGCAAAATGTGTGTCTTTGTGCGTGCCTGTGTTGCTGCTCACCCTGGCAGTTGGTCTCGTCAGCATAGTCGCCGCAATCATTCGCGCCATCGCAGATCCACGAGGGGTGGATGCACAGTGAGGTGGAGTTGCAGCTGATGAAATCTTTTTCTTTCACTCCCAGCTTGTAAAAGTGAGAGCAGTCGGTGTGGTCTGAATACAAAACGCAGAAGCACAGTCTCTTCACAGTGCGCTGATGTGTGTGTGTGTCTGTGTGTGTGTGTGTGTCTGTGTGTGTGTGTGTGTGTGTGTGTGTGTGGGGGGGGGGGGGGGCGGAAAAGGGGGGGGGGGGGGGGCCTGT
>VUQG01006896.1:0-21340 GCA_015106755.1 Etia nguti | reverse complement strand
GGGGGTTAAGGACAAGGGGAGCAGCATTCAGTCTGATCCAAGTCATGAACCACTTACTGTATCACTGTGCTCTGTCACAGACGCAGCTGTGTGTGTGTGTGTGTGTGTTCGTGCTTTAACTGCAATGGAGGACTTACTGCAGTTTTTTTCATCCGAGGCGTCGGCACAGTCAATGACCTGGTTGCACCACGCTGAGCTGGGCACGCAGCTCCCGTCTTTGCACGACGATTCTGATGAGCCGCACGTGACATCTACGGTAGAAAATTAGCATTTCAAAGTGATACGGGAACAAAAACAGCACTCGCAGACAGTTACACATGCAGCTCGTAACAATACTTGGACCAGGGATGAAAATTAGCTCCACGTTGCCACACAGGATTTCAACATCTGTGCAGGTGGAGTGCATGTGCTAACAGCTACCTGAATGCCATGACCTTGTGTGTGCTGTGTGGGATCAAATCACTGTTCAGTTTTCTTCATTTCCTATGTCCATTTCATTTTTCTGCATTTATCAATATGTACTTTTCTGCTATTTTGATTACAATATTTACGGTGATGTAAAAAAGTTTTTGTTTGATGTCCCATTAAAAGAAAATGCTGATGAAGGTACAAAATCTAGTCAGGTAAGCTCAGGTCCACATTCATTATGAAGCTCTCAGGCAGCTTGATATAAACACCTCAGTATTTAGTTTAAAGTGAGAAACATACTAACTTTAAATAAAATCACTCCGCTCTGTTGGAATAAAGCAAAACATTGTACAGGCTCCCAGAATCAGTTTTTGGGGTAAGATTCGTGGCTCATTAGAGAGCGAAGGCTTAGCACAGCATGTGGTCCAGCGTGCCACATTAATAGAAGCATTAGTGTGACTGGGTTTTGCCTTCATAGAGAGGATGGATAGCCCAGCAGATCAAAGGACTCTAACTTACTGCTACACAATGCTTCGTCGGAGTTATCCCCGCAGTCATCGATCCCGTCGCAGAAGCGGCTAGTGGCCACACACCGCTGGTTGTAGCAGGGCCGAAAACCTTTCCGGCAGCTCCGGTTGTCTAAACAAATAGAATTGCATGTATGTGTTAAACCGCAATATGATGACATTTGTAAGTCATCGGGCTTCTAGAAGAACTCCAGACCAAGCTAACGTGTTTTTTGATGCTCTTACCGCAGTACTGCATCTTCTCATCTGATTTATCTTTGCAGTGGGCAATTCCATCACAGGTCAGCTGGAAGTCGATGCATTCTCCATTCCCACACTCATATTCAGTGTAGATGTTGCAGGAGGAATTCTCTGCTGCAAAAGAAGAATGTGAGTGTGAAAATATTATTGCACAAACTCTGTTCCCACATGGAGCGAACCACACATTTACTCTGTTTTGGGTCAGTATGAAAATGCTGCATTCAATAATATACTTTCAGCTGGCTGCGAATTGTTGAGAATATTATGATGTTGGACTGATGGTCGATTTGGTGTGCAGTGCCATAACATGAAATGCCAACATTTGTAGTGATTTTGTCTCAGGCGTGAATTAAAATTCCAGCAACTGTCACAGACTTTGATCAGCCCGTCCTCTGAACTGCTACTTGCGGCTTTGCGAGTCAAAAATGCTAAACTTCCTCCTAATGAGTCAAATTGGAGTGTGGGTAAAAAGCCTGCCATCGTCAGCCATGACATCCAAGCGATCATCCAGCTCTGAGTCACTTGCCACGTTCAGACTGGCCAAACTTTCCTCGTTTAAACAGCTCCACCCACCATATGGTCTACCATATCTGCATTTCATATTCAAGCAGCAATGTCAAATTAGACGCAAAACACTGCTGCCATGCTGCCGTAAACTCGTGACTCAACATTATATATGTGACTGCGGAAAACAACCTGCTTCTCTCGACTTTTTCTTATACTGTGTATACAACTGAAGTTGCACGGCAACATGCAGCAGCTTATACTGAACCTCTTTAAGTGCTGTAATTATTGTAAAGATGAAGACACCGCAGCTGTTTGACTGTGTGTAGTTTGGCACCAAGGACAGAGTTCAAAAATGTCAAGGTTTATGTAAAGAGATGGGCAGAGGCCAGGTTACACTCAGCTCGTAAATGTAGTCAAAGTAATCCTGATTAAGCTTTTCGTGACTTACACACACATCTGTTGTCATCTAAAAGCACACGCTCTCCGCGGCAAGTGCAATTGACTCTCCCGTACGGGGTCAGCAGACAAAGGTCGCCGCAGCCTCCATTCATGTGTCTGCATGGGGACAGCTGACCTTCAATAAGAATCAAACAGAAGCAATTCCAGCCTTTAGAAGAAGTTAAATGAAAACCTTTCATTTTATTAGACGGTGATGCTTTCTGAAGTGCAATCCTAGAGTTTTTTCTATGAAAGTCTAGTAACTTACCTTCAGCAGACTTAACATTAACATCAGCAACAACAAGACTTATTTCAAAACGACTTTCAGAATAGCTTCTTTCCCCTTTACAGTCCAACTATAACGCCCAACATCTCCGTGTGTCTGTGTGTTTGTTTCTTTGTCCACCGACTCCTCCAATGATCAGAAGTCGAGTAACTAAAAATGGTACATAGATAAATCGTCTGAAGGTCTATATCAGATTTATATCAATATCTATACCAGATATTATCATCATGTTGCTTAGCAGCTACCTAACAATATGGCAGGATTATCCATAACATCTTATAAAGGCATCCAATTATTTTTTATCTCATGACAACAACATCTATGTTATATCAGAAAACTTCAACTTTGCATATTGTGACACACCATCTGGTTGCCTGGCAACTACCTAGCAATGGGATAAAAGTACCTTTTTTGTCTTTATGCAAGTGCAACATCTTATCAAAGCATCCAGTTATTTGATGTCTAATTTCTATCCAAAAAAAATTAATTATTCATGACATATTATAACCTCATTGTGTTGAGCAGCAACCACATAGTGATGCTAGCTTTTTTCTCCATATATGCACATACAGCTTAAAAAGGAAAGTATCAAGAAAGAAAATGCTACTTTGTGAATCCGAGGTCCTGGCACTGAATGTTCCACAGTTAAGTGTTAGTGTAATTATAACAAAGTGGAAACGATTGGGAACGACAGCAGCTTAGACTGGCCTGCACAGCGTCCTGACCTCAACCTGACAGAACACCTTTGGGATGAATTAGAGTGGAGACGTCGAGCCAGGTCTTCTCATCCAACACCAGTGTGACGTCACAAATGTGCTTCTGGATGGTCAAAAATTCCCATAAACACTCCTAAACCCTATGGAAAGACTTCCCAGAAGAACTGAAGCTGTTATAGCTGCAAAGGGTTCATAATAAATCATATTAAACCCTGTGGATTAAGAATGGGATGTGAAGCTCATGTGACGGCAGACGAGCCATTATGTTTGTCAGTACAGTGTGTGTGTGTGACTGGATATCATCCTGCCATGAGTACTTCAATATTTAAAAGTTGATAACACTCATCTATTGTGTAACTTAGCTAAAATAAATATTTAATTATTTATAGAGAGGATATATGGTTATGATGAAGCTGTAAAGACAAAAAAGTATAAAGTGATTTTTAAATTCCTCAAATTTCAACCTAAATCTGGAAAAATCTGGCATCAAAGTCCAACCGATGGGACACACTTACACCCACATCCCTTTGCCCTACTTGGAAATTAAACTTTATATGACACTTAAGAGACTCCCTTTATAACATAAGTCACTTTTTATATTAATTACCTCTGAGGCTTAAGTTTCTAGCTGTTCTAAATAAGACCACTATCATTTATCAGCACTGGTGTTTTTCTACATTAAATTAAGATTCACTTTTAACTATATGTTTTTTTTGTTGGTTATCTTCTATGGATACATCTGGGTAGAACACACATGTGAAATACACATGTGTAACTGTTAATTATTTATGTATTTTGATCAAACATTAAAACTCATCAGGATTGGTCTAAATGTTATTGAAGTAAAAAAACACGTCAGTGCGGGAAGAAACTGTATCGAGAACTTACAAAAAATAGACTTGAATACAGACGAGGGCATGCAAACTCTAACTACATTTACCACCCTCACACTTGTCTCACACTCGTCTTTCAGTCAGTGATCCAAAACAACATTAATGTGTCTAATATCCAGCCAAAAACACGCCATGGCTCGTGCAAACACACAACACACAAATATTTGCAGAAACGACTCTTCATACGGTGGCTATGAAATTCGGCGCATCCCCAGATGTTCAAATACTCACAGTTGTTGGTATCCTTGGCCACAGCTATAATTCCCATTGGTTGGTGGGGAATATCTGCTCGAAGTACTTTGGTGTCACCGCCTGTGTACTTGTTTGATCGCAGCACAGATCTGCGGGCCCAGTCTGACCAGTAGATGAAGTCAGCATAGATGGCGAGCCCATAGAAGTTTCCAGGTCCTGATTTAACTATGACCTAAAGACAGGTAAAGAAAACACGGCTGTTAAATTGGAGAGATCAGTGACATCATTTTGAGCACAACCTTGGGAATAAATGTGGACAACAATATTTCCACTCATTAATCAACAAATCACCCCTGCTGCCCACTTGACTGCTTAACCCAGATGTTGGGGGAGTAAATGACAGTGCCACTGGCAGAAAGGCAAGAATCCATCAGACGACACCCTCGGGGACTCTCCAGGCTTGTGGGGGGCTGAGGGGCGAGGGGTGCGGGTGGTCGTGGTGGGGAAGCAGATCGGGGACTCCAGCAGCTCTGTAGTCTCAGCCATTAGCAGGACAGGCTTGTAAGTGACATCACATTAGCCCTCTGCCATAGTGGGATTAATAGGACAGGTGTTGATTAAAGCAGCGCAGCGTGTGGAAGCAACAACTGGCCATCGGGCAAGTGAGAGACAGAGAGAGAAAGAGGGGTAACCGCCAGATGGGTCGGGTAGAACATATTGACAGGAAATTAGATTTGGGAGTCATTCGGTTTACGGCCAGGAACGCATTAGTTTTGTGCTGAACTCGTGCTTTGTGAAAACTGAAAATATTTCATAGCGTCTTATCAGATTCTCTTCATTCAACAATATTCAAATATAACGCTTTAATTGTCACGTCAACCAACTCCTAACTGATTACTTTAATAAGCCTCTGATTTACATGGCAAGCCAATTACACCCAGAGCGAACGCTGTTGATGCTGAACTAAAACGACACAAACTACTTCCAGACAGCTTTCCGTGTACGTTCCCTCTCTCAGTGGTAAAAGGGCATCTTTTTTTGTTCAGCTAAACATGCTGACATATCCCCTTATCGTGTACTCTGCTGCCCTTTGTGAAGCATTGCCTTCGTTAATGACGGAGTCCCCACTCTCAAAATGGCACAGAGCAGAAAGCTCTGCAACTGATCTTGTTCTCGCCAACCGCTCTGCCAGCATGTAATGGTACTGCTGCAGTAAAGAGAGGTCTAGTTGTACCCTCAAGGATACTCTACTGCCATCAAAGTTTGCATGCAAGAGAGTCACAACAAAACTGGCACTTTGCAGAGTGTTTCACACTAGTTCTGGGACCTATGCTGTTTTTTATTCTGTGAATCCACAGAGATTTGTTTTGCTGTTGATTTAAACACTGGTGCAGAAAAATGTATCTTTTGTTTATATATTTTCCATTGAAATAGTCGGTTTCATGTGTGGAAATGATGCTGTCCTCCATAACAACAGTTTGGATAAGTGCTGAAGTCGACAGTCAGCTATCTTTGTTTAATTTACACTTTTTAATTGGAATGGAGTATCTGCTCCCACAGCAGTATCACTGCAAAGCCTTCATTAGCAGAAGCACACTGCAGCGAGGGCAGGTGGGGTCCCAAAGGTGAAGACTTTCTGAGCCTAGTGACCTGGCTCATCAAACATATGGGTGACTAATTGAGATAGGCTAAAGTGCTGAGCAGCAGAGGTCATATTAAGGCAAACCCATAGCCAAAAGCGCTGTCTTATACTGTAACCCTCTGCACACCTTGGACAGGGCTGGTATTCTCCAGCTTCTATGATATGCATGAAATTTAAGGACACAACGTGAACTCTTTTCACAGACTTTTATTTACTTTAGCTAAGAACGACTTTATGGAAGCCATCTGTACCATCGGAGATGAGTGAAAAACAAAGATAAAGTATCGTGTCCCAGAAGTTCGGCTGGAATATGAGAGCTTCATTTCAGAACTTTTCGTCCATGAATCCTTCCCTACACAAACTTCCGGGTGCAATATTTCAAGCACAGCTGTGTCTGCTGCATCTCTGGTACTCTTGGGATCGGACAAACACAACAGGGGGGTATTAGAGACTGGAATAATTGCAGCCAATAACATTGATTCTTTCACTCCCTTTAAGCACAGAGGCTCTAACCATCATGATGCACGGGGAGTTTTTGTTATCCTGATGTCAGTGTTTATGCAGAGGATTCAAATTACAAATGCACAATTTCAAATATAGAGGTGATTATGCTTTTTTTACAAAAACAGTTTTATTTGTAATATCACAGATTATCAGTTCAATATCACTGAAGTGGCAAAAGATACAAACTGAATAGAGAACTGGTGCTGTATTCCTTTATATCTTTAAATGACAGCATTTTGCTTGTAAAAACAATTTTTTCCAGGCAGGCAGTTAACGTAGTCTGTTTCATTTCTATAAAGCAACATACATGTGACTGTATGTATGATCCACACATAAGTGTTCTCGCGATCAGCCGTTTGTTTCTGGATGCATAAAAAGCTAACGTGATCACAGCTAAGTGTGACCTGTGCTGTAATTTCAAATATGGAAATGCTCAGACTTTTAAAAAAGAAGATTGAGCACATAGTCATTGACCCCAGTTAACAGCTGTGGATGGAGAAAATGTGAGATCACCGGCAGAAGTGGACAGTCCTCAGGGTGAAACGAATGAAAGGAAAGATTAACTCAACTATGTTTGTCATTAGTCTGTGTGCACTGTCTTCACTGCATCAGTATCCAAGAATTCCTGTTGATTTGCAGTATAAACAGACGAATAATTAGACACTATGAAAAGCTTGATTTGTGCACAAGGATGGCGATTTTGGCTACTTTGCCAGTGGCTCTGTCATGCATAATAGCAGCTTGAAAATGTGCAAATTCAATCCTGTTAGAGACTGCAAATGGGAATGAAAGCAGCGGCCTTCATATGGCCATAAAGACACTCATTAAAGTTAAGACCTTTTGTAGAGTCTACCTGACTAATGTGGATGACAGAGCTGGTGGTCACTCATTAATGGAAATGGAAAAACATTCACCAGTCTAGCTGTTTGTGTACAAAAGTTAGAAAGTCATCTCTTGCCTGCATATGTGAAAATGTGCACTCGCACGCCTGGGGTGCTGACAGTATCAAGCCCCAGAGGTCTTTATTAGTTTTAATTGGACTTTTTTTTTTGGCTGCATGATAAAAAAAATAATAATCTAAAATTAAAATACTAAATGATAAAAAATACAAGAAAAAAAAGAGTAAAAATACAGAAAAAGAATAAAAAAAGACTAAAATATTATACAACAAAAGGGCATGAGGCCCTGTGATAGACAGGGAAGCATGCACTCATTCATGGCACTGAATGGCAGCGTGCAGCTGGACTGGCATTGTAACACCCTGTAGTAGTACAGCGGTGTCAGTGACACTCTTTTATAAAGCACTGCGTGAGTTACATGGATTTGAAATGATGCCAGAATGAAATTTGATTAAAACAGTTGCTCATTTTTTGGACAACGATAGAAATATTATAATGAAAAATGAAATTAAGGGGGAGAGGCATAAAAAACAGGCACACCATGCTCCTCACAATGACACAGAAGCAATACTCATTGTAAATGTACAGTACAGTGCAAAAGCCTTGAGTCACCCCAAATTTCTTTATATTTTACCCAGAAGTTCCTGTAATTTTTAAAGTAATCTTGATAAAAGGCTTCATGAATGTCTTTCAAAGTTTTTCTTTGGCTGCTGCTTCACTCATCATTCAGTCCTTGTACCTGACGATTTTCAGAGGAATGCTTTTCTTTTTCGTGTAAAGCCTTAAAACGGCCCTATGAACCTTTCATGTGTAAAAACAGCATAAAAAGCATTTAACTAAATGAATGAACCAGTGTCATGTCGACACATAACCAACAGTTTAAAAAAAAAAAAACAAACATTTATTACACATTACCCCTTAATTTTCTAAAAAGTAATGCAGTATTTACATAAGTACTTGTTGTACCTAATTATCAGTTATTACGTAAACCTGAGACTACAGTCCCATACACCCTACCCCAATGAGGACAACATCTTTCTTTACGTTTTTATGCATGACCTCAAAACTGACAGCAAAGTGCACATTTTCAAAGCAGCCCAAAGAAAGCGATCGCCACAGTGATTCTACTTGAGAAACATGGAGTCCACAGTAAGTCTGACTGCTCATCACTGCCTTTGTTACCTGCTGACGATCAGGCTCTGGCCGCTGGGCTCGGTTCAGCATGCACTCAGCTATAATGTCACTCTCAGTTCTTCACTAGCTTTGTGTTAGCATGCTGTCTGTGCAGACACTTGCAAAGAGATAATATGGTGTTAGCAGTGTCAGGTGGTTGATTTTGTCCTGGATGCAGTTTGCACTTTACCATCACACTCTTCTACTTTTGTGCAAAGTGAACAATTAGAAAGAGCCATATTTGATCTGCACTGATCAGAAATGATCATCAATGATCATCTTTGAAATCTGTCTGAGTTAGGTCAAATTAAACACGAGCTGGACTGAAAGTCTGTGGCAACAGGTCTTATTGAGAGATTATACAGAGACAAATGTTCAGAAATGAGGGGTGGGTAAAGAATGGCACAGTACTGTATATGAATGATACACTGGTTTTGTTTGATTTACAAAGCTACTGAACCTTTTCTTACTCTTTACCAGTTTGAACCCGATCTTAGCCTTGGCCATTTGAGTTTGTTTTAGAATTGAATAATTGCTCAGTGGGATCATACTTACGTATCTGCTGGATCCATCATAGTCGCATCGTTCAATTTTGCCAAGGGTCCCATCTGAGAAGTAGAGCTTCTCTGCTTTGTGGTCAATGGTCAGTCCATTGGGCGTTAAGATGTCAGAACTGATGACGATCCTTATGTTTTTGCCAGTTAAGGTGGATCTCATGATGCTTGGCCTCTGCTCATTCCAGTTGGTCCAAAACATCAGGCTGAAAAATATGAAACACAAAGCCAAATGAAGCCTTTTAACACTAGCAAGCAAACCTCAGTGTTCTCTTTCAAAATTAAAAAAACAGTGGAGTAATTTCATCAGGGACTTCCTCCCTCTCCAAAAGATGCACTACTTCTCACACTAATTTAAAAATCCACACCACCTCAGCAAGAATGATAAAACAAATGTGTCACCTGAAACTTCAGATGGGGTTAGAAATAACGGCTTTTTATAGAAGGTGGTGTACAAGAATGTGCTGCAGAGAATCTGATGCTGTGCAGGCGAAACAGACACACGTGGACAGGAGAAATCCTCTTTAGTAAATAGCTGGAGGTTTTATGCAGTCATGTCAGTCAATGATCAGCATCATTCCACAGCTGCCAAATCCTCATCAGCTTCTCCTTTTTGCCCTGAAGAGTGTAGCTCTGTTTCAATTAGATAAACTGGATTAGCATCAGAAATTCTAAGATAAAGGTCATTTATTCATGCTCTGTGAGAATTAACACTTATTTACAGGGAAGTAAATCAAAATAAATTACATATTGGTTTTTATAGGATTAGCTGTATGAGCCATGCAGTAAAATCACTACCAGATAAAATGCTTTTAAATAGGAGAACGCGTTTTTCAAACTCTGGCATCTCTCTTCTTGCTGTAATTAAGTCATGGAAGTCCTCTCCAGTGCAATAATAAAGATTCAGGTCAGAAGTCACAACCAGGGGCTACTAATTAATCATCAGTGTTTGAATTCTAATTATCAGACAGTGATTCTAGAGTGGGATGGATACGGTGCCAAACTGCCAACCAAGGATAGTCTGAGGTCAAGAAATTAATTTAGTTAGTATAAAGGGAGAGCACTGTACTCACTGCAGCTGTGTGCAGAAATATTTTTAGATGCATGAAATACAGGTTTTACACATAAATTACAACAGAAGAGGGAGAAATATTTACACTTTCCTTTTCAGAAACAGAAGATACACCTAAATCTTTTTAAACGCTAAGAGTTAAATAAAAAGATTTCAGTGCTACTGCAATATGCACAAAACACAACTGAAGGGTAAAAATGCTCAACAGAATGTACAGAATGATCTCCATGCCATAAAAATGGTAGAAATGAAGAAAAAGCATTCATAAATGTGTCTTAAGAGTCCCAGTTTTAATCATTAGGAAAATAAAAAACAACAGAAAAACCAACAACTAGAGCAGAGCAGCAGTACCACAGCAGTACCACAGCAGTACCACAGTAGTACCACAGTAGTACCACAGCAGTACCACAGTAGTACCACAGCAGTACCACAGCAGTACCACAGCAGTACCACAGCAGTACCACAGCAGTACCACAGTAGTACCACAGCAGTACCACAGTAGTACCACAGCAGTACCACAGCAGTACCACAGCAGTACCACAGCAGTACCACAGCAGTACCACAGCAGTACCACAGCAGTACCACAGTAGTACCACAGCAGTACCACATTCTAAGCAGAAGAAAGGCTAAAAGCAGGGGCAGCACAAGCTTAAAAGGCTCAATCTTTTAAGATCCAAAAAGGCGACAGTTTATGTGACGGCAATGTCTTCATGGTGAACAGCAGACAATCTGTGGATTTCAGAGCTCTGTTTTCAGCATATCTTGGCACCATATCAAGAGTCACCTCCATGCATAGATTTATAGACAAGAACGGGGGTCATAAAAATTTGTCCTACAACTAATAGGATGCCAGTATATGGATTTTAAAACAGCAGTAATATGATCTAGTTAAAACTGGCAACAGCCTTCTGAGTCAAGTGTAATTTATTTATAGACTTTTTGGAAAAACCTGAGAGCAATACATTATAGTTGTCAGCTGTACTTCTAATAAAAATGTGTCTGTAACAGGCAGCGCTGGCCATAATGGAGCAATGCAGTGCATTACTGTGCTAAACTCACCAACCACATAACAGTTACAATTATGTCATTACTTGGATTACAAAGGCTCTCCAGTTATCTCCATGATTGATGGATAGAAGAAAATCATCAAAAATTATTTTTCCTTGCATGCTAATCAGCTCATCCACGACTTCAGCTCGTGGACGTGGAAAAGGGTTCAGGTGTACAGTGACATGGAATAGTATTTCCCCCCTTCCTGATTTCTTAGTTTTGTTTGCTTGTTTTTCATATTTGTCACACTTACACACTTGTTTCAGATCATCAACACATTATGCTGTAAATCCGCGGAAAAACAAAGTCGCTGGTATCTATCAGTCTGGAAAGGGTTACAGAGTCAAAGGCTTTGTGTCTCCAGTGAACCACAGTGAGAGCCTTTATCCACACATGGAGAAAACTTGAAACAATGCTGAAACTTCCCGGGAGCACCCGGCCTACCAAAATGAATCCAAGAGTCCATCAACGACTCATCCAGGAGGTCACACAAGAACCCAGAACAACATCTGAAGAACTGCAGGCCTCACTTGGCTCAGTTAAGCTCAGAGGTCATGGTTCAATGATAAGAGAGAGACTGGGCAGAAATGAGTTCTAGCTGCCGAGAGCAGAACAACCAGTTAGTAGGTTTATGGAGTAATTACTTTTTCACATAGGTAGGTTTAAATGGCTTTTTAAAATTAATATATGAAATCATTTATTAATGGAAAATCATCTTTTTTAAATCATTATGTAAAAAATGCATTTGTATTTACTCATGTTATCGTTGTCTAATATTAAAATTTGTTTGATGATCTGAAAAATTTCAGTGTGACAAATAAGCAAACAGGAAGCAAACAGGAAGCAAACAGGAAGCAAACAGGAAGGGGGCACGTACTTCTGAACAGTGAAAATATATTGTTTTTAGTTTTACTGCACAAAAGGACAAAACTTTGCAGAAACAGCTGCCCACTGCTTCTAATTCAACATCAGTCCTTTATAACCATCTTAAAGATGAGTGAAGTTAAACAGAGCGCATGCCGAGGCCAGCCAAGCAGTCAGGGCCTGAGTCACAGCTCACAGTATTACACATAACTTGTAACATAAGTAAGAGGTTATGTGTAATGGATAACTAGATGTTTGAGGTGCTGCACTGCAATAATTTAACTAGAACTGCTCTCCCCCATTAAATACTCATGACTGGTTTATGTTGTTATATACGCTCTTGAACCATGAAATAGAACTGCAAGCATGATAATGTGACTCAAAAGAAATGCAGCGCATGGCACGACAAAAAGCAAAACTGTCCTTGAGAATAATAACCTTTGTGGTGATAAAACTTGGAGCACCTCAAATACCAACCAGATAATATTCTGAGCTAAAGTCAGACATGTAACTAATAAAAACAGATGACTGAGCGAATCGTGAAAAGTGGGAAAGTGCATTATGAGAAAGACTACTGACCTTTGACACTCATCCAGGGCCAGGACATGTGGGTGGTCCTCCTCTGAAAGAGTCACCACAGCTTGCCTGCTAATGGCGCCGACTTGACTCTGGTCCACAGTTTGTCTGGTGATGGTAGATGTAGTGGAGCTGGTCCAGTACAGAGTGTCCCAACCTTTGTGGTAAGCCAGACCTTCCACTGAACCCACATCTGAAACAAGGGAAACATTAGACCACTGCCCATGAAGCAACAAAGTGACCTGAATAAGAGTCAGAGTTACGAGTCTGCCTTTTTATTCAACCGAATAACTGAGTCACATGGGAAAAATAATCTTACTAAAGCAAGAGCGCCCATCTAAAACGTCACATAGAGTAAAATGAAAGAAATAATCACTTCGGAGCTGGCATTCATTAAGTTTATTGTCAATTTATTTATCTGTAAATGCAGATCCCAGCTATATGCCACAGTCATCTTGGGCTACAAAACCTCAGAGTTGTCTGTCGTGTATAAATGCGTGAACGTACTGACTTTGCTTGTAACAGATGGCAGGCTCCAATTGTGTTAGAATTGGGATCGTGTTTCTTTTCTGATTGACAAGGAAATAACTTCATGCCTCACTACACTGGACAGACAGCTATTTGTTGATGCAAAAGTCACTCAGGAACCGAATATGTTTTCATGGCAAACCAATTTCCAAAACATAGAATATGAAAAGACCTTTGCAGTCTCTCTTGTTATTGCATGAATATGACTGACAGAGATGGAACCTCCAGAGAGACGTGATTTTCAGCAGAAAATCTGGTCATATTCATGTTTGATTACTCACTGTAGTTTTCTTTTTCTACCCTTCGACGGATTCATGATTTACTGACTGAATATGACTTTCACTGTTTCTCAGTATCACACAAGAACTATTGTGGAGAAGTAAGGTCACAATAACTGCATTGTTGAGCTAAGTTATGAAATTGATGAGAAAGATTTTATAAACAAACAACAGCAAAAGCACCAGCAGAAAATATCTATCCATCCATCCATGTGTCCATGAGCCCACTTCTCGTCAGTATATCCTGGTTCCTCAACACTTGACACAGACCTTGTTAAGGTGTGCAACATGCAAGGCAGTATGGCTTGAGTAGTCAGTTTCCCTGCTAAGTCCCAAACACATACCAAACACCAACCTATTGTTCTAAAGAGGTTATCCAGCCGTCAGGACTCAGGCTTCAGATCGGGCAAAGGTGCCCCGGAGACTATCCAACACATAGTAGCAGGAAGTAAGATGCTAGCTGGGACCGCGTACACATAGAGGATGGGATAGTGTACAGGAACATCTGTGACACATATGGACTATGAGTCTCAGATGCCCCCAAGTCCTGATAGGAGACACCACCAAAGATGGTCGAGAACAACAGGTCCAAAGTCCTGTGGGACTTCAAGTTCCAGACAGACAAGCAGCTCGTTGTCAGCCAACCAGACATAGTGGTAGCTGACAAGGAGCAGAAGACTGCAGTAGATGTGGAAATCCCAGCAACATCAGGGAGAAAAAAGAGAAGTACCAGGGGCTGAAGGAACAGCTGGAGCAGATGTGCGAAGTAAAGGCCAACGTGGGACCAATGGTGACAGGAGCATTAGATATTCTAACCCAAAAAGTGGAAGCGTGGCTCCAGCAGATTGCAGGTATGAGACCTCTGATGGTCTCCGTCAAAAACAGCTAAGATACTGTGACGAACCTCAAACATCAATTAAGATTAACATTAAAGTAATTAAGTTGTCAAACGATTGTCTCGTGATTTTTCCTGATCCCTTTCACACTTTTGTCTGTCAGAGCCAATTCTGTCTAAATGGCAAACATGTGGCCAGTATTAGTTAATCTGGCTGCACCCCAGTATATAAAAGCCCATAAACCACACTCCAGAATACTTAGGACTCTACCTGAGTCAGCCGACCACTAATTAATAGCTTGCAATAAAAGCCGTCTGGCAGCTGGGAGTTTCTTCTCAAATTGTTGGCCAGGCGAGGGACTAATTAATGGGGGACACAGAGTTTAATTAGGGAAATATAGATGATTAACATCTCCACCTTTCCTCAATGACAGGATTTGGGCAGAAACTTTTAGAATAAAAGAGAAGATACTGCAGAAGTAGATCCACCGGTGCCTAAACGTGGTCCATTAAAAGAAGTATGGAGCAGGTGGATGTGCTGCTTTTAATCAACAAACAAATAAACTCATTAGAAACCAGCAGGGTCACAGGATTGTATTTCTCTATGCAGTGTTGCTGCATCAAAAGAATTTGTTTCCAATGGTATTGTCGCGCATTATTATGGATACAAAAAGTACCAAACGGCACTTAAAATAATAATTCCTTTCACCACTTTCATTATGCATTTCACAAGTTTGAAGGTGTGAAGGACACTTACAAATCCTGACAGATGGTTCTTGGTAACGCTTGTTCATTTCTAGAAGATAAATAAATAAGCAGAAAGCTCCCTCAGCAGGAGTGCTAAAGATGGGTCGGGGGATGGGTGAGAGTGGCTCAGTAACACTCTGCCAGTCTCTCAGTGCCAGGAGGAGGTGGGAAGGTGCTGAGCTCTGCTCGCTGTGGAAACGTCACTGAATGCCAGAGGACGCGAGCTGTGCAGGACAGAGACTTTCTGCTGTTCATCTGACTCCAGTCATGCTTATCAAGGCAGGACTGACTGAGCTGTAGTAAAGTGATAGAGAGGTATTGGTCCATGTTCAGTCAGTATGCAGAAAGCTCTGGAACAGAGCTCGTTTAAACGACGCTGATTTGAATCCAATGGTCTTTTCAAAGAGTAAACAAAATGATTGAAGAAGAAATGTCCCTCTTGACGTACATCAGTGCTACATGAATATTGCTTTCTTAACAACCCTGCTCCCTAACTAAAGGAGAAAAAACACCTTAACTGCACTCTTTCCTCCTAGCAGAAGGATCATCTGAGCAGCACAGCATCAGCCACGGTGCCACTTTACAGTCAAACTAAATTTGTATGGCTTGAAACCCAGGATACAGGCAAAACAGGTACACGTGAGGACGGATAAATTAGAGAGTGTACAAACATGCAGCTCTGTGCATAAAGTGCAAGTGAATCACGAGTGTTACGAGGGCGTTTAAGCTTAGCTTTCTCATGTCAGGCACATGAAACTGGTGACTGAATACACACCAAGTGTCTTCACTTGGTCCACGATGTGACAAATACGGCTAATCCTTTAGCACACTGCAGAAAACCACACGGGAAAAGCGAAGCTCTTCAACGTCTGCAGCCGTGGACCTACAGCTTCCCACAGTGGATTCGTTAGATAACATAAAATAACATAGAAAAGCCGTCAATATGAAAGCCACTTACTTTCTGCGATGACGGATCTTCCTGTCCAGTCATCGTTAATCATCTGGATATTTCCAAAATGGACATCGCTAAAAAAGATGCGGTTGGCTCCAGCTGTCTCCTGACTGTAGTCAAAGGCCAGCGTTATGACATTCTTGAAAAAAGCGGGATTTTCAAAAGGCTGGACAGGTGAGTTGAGGTCATTTTCATCAGAAAGGTGGATGCTTTTCAGGATTGTCCTTTCAGAGTAGAGTAGATAACCTTCATAGCGCTCACAGGCAAAGCCATCCTCTGCCAAGCGACCGTGTGCACAGGAGCAGGTCCGGCGACCGCTGCCCAGGTGGAAGCACAGCTGCTGGCAGCCTCCGTTACTCCTGGCACAGGGGTTGGTGCCTTCAAAGCACAACATGTGTTTAGTTAGTCACTGGCCTCCGTTTCTGCTGTGAGCAATCACGTTTAAATTGGGCCGGCTATACAAGTCAGATGACAATCCAATCTACGGTCTGGGAGCCACAAGTTTGGAAGTCGATCACATAAAAATCCATGAGCATAATAAGAGATAGTAAGTGAAACTGTGTGGCTATAATGTTTAAAACCGCACCTTTTTCTCTGCCTCTGGTGAAGACTGTCACATCTTTCAAATTAACCCCTAGACCGCTCCTCATGGTCACAGCCTCACTGGCATCCGTCTTCAAGCCTCGTCGGATTGAACCGTTTGAGTGGGCCCTGAAAGTCAGGAGAGTCGGGGGCAAAACGGCAAGCGGTTTCAGAGAAGAGCACGTAGAACATTCTCTCTGTAGACCGTGGTGGGGTGAAGGATGGGGAAGTTACACAGACATACTGCAAGGAGTCATCATTTCAGTTGAAACCACTAAAACAAAACTCAACACTGAAGACATTTTGTCAATACACATCAGGGGTACTAAAGAGAAAGAAAAATCTAAATTCAGTTTTATTTCACTGTTATCATCATAGCAAACTGCAGAGAATGAGATGGTTATTCTACCAAGGCTGAAACATGACTAAACATGCAAAATGATAATAAAATATACTCTATCATTTTGTTTTTAAATTTTGGATCTTTCTCAAATCCTAAGAGTCTATAAAGATGCAAGAAACTTCATTACAAAAAGGATGTTTTAATGCTTTATTATCCACCTGATTTTATATAATGTCGAGGAACAAATGCTTCAGTTGATGACACAAAAATTTTGTCTGGAGTATTGTTTTTTTTTTTTTTTAAAAAGGGATTGCAAGAGCACCTGCTGTTTAATATCTCTCCTTGGTAGCCTTGAAAGGAGGGGAAGGGCACTGCCAGGTTACTATAAAGGCTTTGCAGGCAAATGCATGTGTTTGCATTTGAGAAAATAACAAATTACCTGTCAGACCAGTAGATGTAAGGTCCAAACACAGCCACTGAGAACAGGTCTACGTTGGCCATTGACAGTACAATCTCCCGGCTCTCACCGGTCTCAAGGTTGATCCTCTCGATCTTATCCGTGCGTGCGTCGCACCAATATAATGTATTTTCCTGGAAGGTAATTTTAAAATGCATAACACAAACTGCAGTGCTTTTATATGGTTAGATGTTAGCCACAAGACTAAGGTGAGGAAGGAGACAGGTACTGTACATGATGTATTGTCTGTGTGCAACTGTACCTCATAGTCTATGGAAATTCCATTGGGCCACGCGATGCCCGAGCTGACCAAGGTAACCTGGTCTGATCCATCCAGGCGGGAACGGCCGATGCAAGGGTTCTGCCCCCACTCGGTCCAGAAGAGATATCTGCCCAGATACACCTCATTTATTATTTGAACTGTACATTTTTAAAACATTTTTATGTTTGTTTAGATAACATTTGCTTTGTAGGATGGTGCATATTAATTAGGAGTGAGTTTTGATTATCGATTTTCCAATTAAAGCGATATCGATTCATTAAATCCTGAATCGACTTTTAAATATAAATTTATTTTGCCCGAAACGCCAGAATCTCAGTTTAAACCTCACAAAATTTCGACAACCAGCAAACAGTAAATGAGAGCAGGTACACGGATTCCACACAAAGACGTAAACACAGAGCGGACCTGACGCATCAGAATGGCCGACGGCACGTACACGGACACGCCGTCGGGGCTGAAAGTCGACAGCTCACTGATTCTGAAGCTGCAGGTTTCGTCTCTCCAACCAAAACTGACTGAACCAGCAGCAAAAGAAGATCCTAAGCTTCACATTTTGCTTCACATAAACATCGTCATTAATTCCCTCTGACTTTTGCTGTTTTGCTTCCACCACGATAAAATCACACTTCATGCACAGCTCTCTCTCTCTCTCTCTCTCTCTCTCTGTGTACTTCAAGAACAGTTTCCCATCTAAAACTCTCTGTTTTCTGCATTATTCGCTTGCTTATTACCCACCAGTCTACCGTTGTTTACAGCGCTGTCGGCCGCTGTTTTTTAAATTTATTTTTTATTTAACTAGTTTCCTACAAGAAAGTCTCCTTTCTGCTGTTTAATACTGAAGAAATTTGAACTTTATAAAATTATGCTAAATTGCAAAACTCTTAGCTGTGTCTCTAATCAAACCTCTGTAACTTTGCTCTGCTTCACCTCAGCAGCATCAGGTAACGTTCATATGTTGATTCATGGTTTTCTTCAGTTTTTGTTCTTCTGCAGAATATTTTTAAGGTTATCTGCTATAAAAAGCCAGGCCAGGAAAATCTGCTTCATGTTTTTCTGTGTTTTATTCTCAGTTACTTTGACACAAAGACATCTGCTGTGATGCTCACACCTCTGATAAATTCTCACATGTATCAGTACTAATAAATGATCAGAATTATAATATCTGAGGCAAAATTTCCCCGATTCAAATCAAATCGAATCAAAACCTTGTGAATCGGAATTGAATCGATTCCAGAAATCATTGACGATACCCAGCCCTAATATCAGTGCTTAGAGGTGTAGTACACTTGGATACATTGTAATGTATGCATGTTCTTATGTATTTATATAATTATCCTCCTGCTCAACAAAGCAAACTGCCCTAAATTTCACTTTTCTCTCCACTCTACTCTGAAAAGATGGTAAATTGTGGACACAAACATGGGCAATTATTTCTGAAATAGGTTGTATAATGAAAATAATGACTGATCAGTATTATGAGGATGAAAGTGAGCCACACTGAAATGCTGGCACCGGGCAGGATGGGTACAGCCTGCCATCTGCATGGCTCAGCAGAAGTCAGCACACTCGGCAACGTTGTGTCAGTAAGTGCTGCTTACTGGAGACTCTGACTTCTTCACTGTGCTGTTGTAAGTGAACATCCTTGGACATCTGAAGCTTTAGACGTATTCAAACAAGCCTGTCTGGCACACAGCAATCATGCCAGAGTCAAAGTCACAGCCATTTTTTCCCGCTCTGTGAATTTTGATATTAACTGATTCTGTGTGCTATGGTGGTATCACATAATAGGCTGACTGGATAATGTGGTCATTGAGTGTAAATGCGATGAGCCAGCATTGGTTTAATAAGACCTGCTCTGGTTTCTAGTTTTAGCAGCAAACGTATTTAATATATCTTCTGTGTACAGTAAGTGGTTTTTAAAACTATAGAGATGGCACTGATTGTAGGGAGTACTACAGTGGCATAGGCTAAACAAAAACACACACACACAGTCATTTCCTACCCCTTTTGTGGATGTACAGCGATGGCTCTAGGCTGATCGAGTCCTTCTGATATGACCACTGAGCGGTATGCACCATTCAGACGAGAGATTTCAATTAGATTGAAACCGTGATCTGTCCAGTACAGGTTGCCTGTTTGGGAAGAAGCAATATTCATACGTGTAATTAAAGTAGTATTCGCCCTCCAGGACAGAGAAGTTAAACATACAGTTCATTAAATCAAATTCTTTCCATGCACTTTGTTACCAAAGCCTAATGGCTTTTGGCAATTCAGATCACAACAATGACATCTACTCAGTGCTATAACTAGAGGCATGGCACCTAAAGTGTGAATTTTCAACAATCGATAAAAACTTGACAGCCTGTGGAAACGACTCCAAGGCTTCAGCAGTGACGGTACTAACCAGCGATCCAGTCAACAGCAATGCCTTCCACACGGCTGATGCCGGTAGTAATGACGTCCTCCCTCCAGGTCTGGTCGCGTTTGGCTCGGGATATTCTGTTCAGTCCCATGTCTGTCCAGTACACAGTATCATTCCCTGCAAAATACACCCTACGGTTAATAATAAGAGACGTGATGAAAGCTGCTGCCACAAAAGTATCCGTGCCCTCAAACTAAGCAGCTCATGAAAGCCCATTTTACTGTATCATGGCCCATTTCACCAGATTTTGTGTGGCACAATAAAGCATGATAGCAGAAGCGCTAACAATTCAGGGACAGGTCCTTGTTGACATACAGCTGCTGGATGGAAAAGGCAAATGTTGGGAAAATTTTACAGGGCAGTATACGACTTCATGCAAAACACGGTGTTGGTAAAACTGTAACGGGCCCGTTATCATTTTACAGCGCTATTAAATAAGCTAATAAAATAGTGTGGTTTTCCTTTTTTATACTCTTGTCTTCAAGTGGATCTTCTTGCATGACTGTCAGTTAGGCTGCACAGGTTGTTAAGAGGGTAGCTGGCGTTATATGTTTAATTGCACGTTCTTATTCCCACTGCCTTTACACTCTGTTAACACAGAGATGATATATGACATAACAGAGCTGCGGGGATTTCATCTGTTCTGCTCCAGCAACCTCGATTCTATAATGACATGTAAATGTTATGTGTGAGCTATCAACTGCTGTTCTTGGATGGGCTTAGTAATACATCTGTGTGTTCACCTGTCCAAAATAATAAAGGTGAGGACCATCATCAATCTTGTTCTGTTTAGTAATATCTCATTTTATATTCAGGTTATTTCCTCTTTTCCATCGACCTCTGAGGTCTCTCTGATTCAGAATGAGGTTTTAGGTTTTCAAGATAGTCAAGGGATAAGTCACTGAGTTGTAACTATTGTATAATGAGGGACCTGACTTGACTTTTTTCCCTGCACTCAGACTTTTTCTTAAGTCTGCGAAGGTTCGCAGTCATCCAGGTCATAGTCGTCTAAGGCAGTGTTTCCCAACCACTGCGCCACGGAACATAGGTGTGCCATGAGAAATGATCAGGTGTGTTGTGGAAGATTATCTGGTTCCACCTCATTAGTACTGTAAGCGATCGGCGTGAGTATCGGGCAGAACAATTACATTCTCTTCCACTAGAGGGCAGTACAACTAATTAAATGGGTTGCCAACAAGAAATTACATAATAGTCATGCTGTGAGACGACGAAGCGCGTAATAGCAATAGTTAAATATTTGAAAAGAAAAAGTAGTCAGTCTGACCTGGGTCCTGGAGAAAACTCCGACCCAGATGAAGGCCCTAGCATGAGCAGTGGTCAGAAGAAAGCAAAAAAGCTATACTGGGGACAA
>VUQG01006894.1:3599-13985 GCA_015106755.1 Etia nguti | reverse complement strand
TTCTATTCATATTAGAAGACCCCGGGAGCTGACTCCCTGCAGTCCAGACCTTTTCCAAAAGTCAAGCAGCTGATCTCCTCAGTTCACAGATATTTACAGGCTGTCTGTTACAGCTCTAGCACACCTGTGTTGTGTTACCTCTGCTCTCTCCAGGACCACCAAACCACCTCAGCATCATTTATGTCCCAGTTATCATCACAGACTGTTCCCCAAGTGTTGTTGTAAAAGATTTCGACTCTTCCAGAGCACAAAGTGCTTCCAGATAATCTGACTGGCACACCTAGGCACAGTAAACATAATAATAAAAAAATAAGACAGAACATTTTTCAGAGACTGTAGCTGTGTCCCAAAACGTAGGCCGCATCCTCCTGAGGCCGCATTTGTAGGCCGATTACGGCACAGCGACGAAGGCTGTCCTAATTCGTAGACTCCTCCAAATCCGGCCGACAAATGCGTCCTCCTTTTCCCCAGATTTGAAGGATGGGTCGGGTGTATCCTTTGTGGCCCACCATATCCCAGAATTCATAGCGCGGCCCAGTCAATTCCAGTTTCCAAAGCTGGTGCCGCTACTAAGTTTTAATATTACTCTTATTAATCTTTCTGGGTCACAAAATAAACTTTTAACATATTTTCAGGTGAGAAAGTAGCTGTGTAAACTTCAAATATCTGCTCAGTTTATCAAGACATTGCATATTTGCAAAAGTGCTCCGACATTTTCGGAGACGTCTGTTACCCACCAGCTCGATAGCTAGCTGGGGGGTTCAATGGTCACTCGAGCCGGCGAGAACAGCGCACTCCCGGCTTCATCATTTTCAGACCCCCGCGGTCTTTCGCTACTCAGGTTAAACGTGCTATATAAGTCACTCAGATAACTTGAAAAGTGTTATTGTTTGGCTTTTTCTGTGTTTTATTTGTTCCGGAGTAAATCGGTTTGGCTGAGATCAAGATTAGATTAGATTAAATAAAACTTTATTAATCCCTCAGGTGGGTTCCTCCGGGGTTTTCACACAGCTGAATAAAGGTCAAACAGAAAACTGATTAAACAGAAGTGTGAGATGGTCGAGAATTTACACCAGTGTCCTGTTATATTTTAGATAGCAAGGAGCAGACAGCCGAGTTTATTAAACTCCACCGAGATGGCAATGATGCAAATCTGAAGGCTAGACTGTCCCATTTCAAAGCCTCGCACTTCCGGCCTTCTCAGTCTCCGAAGGACCCGGTGAAGGACCGCGAAGTCTTGAGTCTACGACCCAGTGTTTTGAGTTACGATCACTTATTCTTAGTTAAGAGTATTCTTAGTTTTGTACTCTTGTTTTTGGTTTTTGTAAAGATTTGTTTGAAGTCTTATAGTTGTCTGATCGTGGTTTTCATCATTTGTTTTGTGTGTCAGTTTCATCAGTTGTGTTATTTTGTTTTTTCTCCCTTTGTCTTTGTCAGGTCTGTACGTCTCAGTCTCAATGTTAGTTTCCTGTTTTATTTTGATAGTCTCTCATCTCATGTGCATTATGTTCAGTTTTGCTTCCCCTCTTGGTCGTTAACTGATTCTGTTCACCTGCGCCTGTGTCTCTTTCCACGTTTACCTTATACGTATTAGTAGTAATATAATGGCACCTAAACAAAATGGCGACCAGTCAAACCGGTTTGACAGGTTTGGGTGGCCGCCATTTTGTTTTGGTGCCATTATATTACTACTTGCATTTAAGTTTTCCTTAGCTCCTTGTTGTGTTGTACTGTTTGTCTGCCTGAGTGTTTTCCTCATGTACTACCAGCTTTCAAACCCTGCTTTCTTCAGTCACCTGTATTTGCTGCCTCACCAAAATAAAGGTTGGTTTTGTTTATTAAAACCTGTCCTGGAGTCTGTATTTCTGGGTCCAGATTTTCCATAACCATGACATAATAATACTGAATGATGACAACAAGAAACACACACACACACACACACACACAGAGAGAACAGTTTAGCTCTATGAATCAGACTGAGGATACATGCAATGTGCCCATATCTAAAATTTACAAAAGAAAGAACAAAGTTGGAGCGCTAAATTGTAAGTGTCACAAGAAAAGCATTACATTTAGTGAAGGAAAGCAAAAAGATGGGAGAAACCCCCCCCACAAGATTTTAGCAAAGAAGAATAAGATAAAGCTACTTTTCTGTTAAACATGTCAGTAACACTCAAATATACCTCCTCACACAAATGCAGTATGCGACACACACCATAAGATGATGAAATGATTGCAAAACTGTAAAAATATTGTAATATGTTGATTATTTCTTTATAATGATTATTTCTTTTTACCTGAACAGATGACACCAGCATCCTTACTGTGTGTACAGCTGTGTCTCCCAAATCCTCTGTGATTACACTCGGTAAGAGATTTCTCACTTCCTGAACAGGACACATCATCCAGCCGGATTTCTCCTGTTCCTTCACCAAAGTGAGCAGACTGAGTGGCATTCAGGGCTGTTCCACAGTTTAACTCTCTGCAGACCACCTCAGCATCATTTATGTCCCAGTTACCATCACAGACTGTTCCCCATCTTTTCTTGTAGGCGATTTCGACTCTTCCAGAGCAACGAGTCGACACAGAACCAGCTAATCTGATGGCTACACCAACACATAGAATATGCCTTTTAAATAAAAACTGTCATGTTTATTGCTGGTTTACGGCAGCAGCTATTTGACAATCTTTGTTAGTCATTTCTGTACAAGATTCAATCATCTGAAGTTCACTCAAACTCACAGTTGGAGATACAACTGACAATAGCTACGAAACCCACATTTTTGTTTCAGCAGGATGTATTTGTATTAGCAGGATGATGGACAACATATTTCTTTGTGGATTACAGCTGCAGAGCATTTGTTGCTGAATATGATGCAATATGCTTACTGTAAGAGCTCATTTCCACTGCTTACCTATAATTTTGGTACAAAACACACATTGACACATCTAAACCAAGTGGCTGATAAAACAACGTGTGAAGAACCAATGAGAGCTGTACCTGAGCATATGATACCAGCATCTTTATGGTGCGTACAGCTGTTCCCAAAGTCTCCAAGCTGACACTGGGTTATAGACCTTTCATTTCCCAAACAGGCCACATCATGAAGCCAGACCGGTCCACTTCCTTCACCAAAATGAGCCTCTTTAGGAGCTGCCAGTGCCGTCCCATAGACTAACTGTCTGCAGACCACCTTAGCATCATCTAAGTCCCAGCCATCATCACAGACTGTTCCCCAACTGTTCTTGTGATAGATTTCAACTCTTCCAGAGGATCGAGTTGACTGAGACCCAGCTAATCTGATTCCTAAACACAGTAAAGATATACTTGATTATGATTGTAAAGTTTAATGTTATTTAATGAAGGCAATGCTTTTAACATCTGTCACATACATTTATCAAAGAAAATGCAATAATATGAAGTTCAACAGGAAAAAAATGGCAACAGTAACACAATAGCTACACAAGCTCAAGTGAGTATCCAAATGCAAGACAGACGAAATACCAAAAAGTGAGAAGTTTTTGGCTGTTGCAAAAATCCAAAAGAGAAAACAAAAACAAAACAAACAAACAAACTAAAGCAAAACAACAGCAATAAAAACAAATTACGCTGGGAGAACACAGTCAAACCAAGGAGAAGACAGCCCTATATATAAACACACGCACATGTTATTGGGGACGAAGTGCAGATGAACACAGGCTAACAATTCCAAAGCACATCACAAGATTAAAGTAACCTTCAAAGTAAAACAGGAAACAGGAAGTAACCAAAAATAAGTAATTAACACTAAACATAATGATATGTCATGTTGCAGGTGGCAAGTGACAGTTCAAAGCTTCACTTTGGCTGTCTCTTCCTCACTCTGCTCTTGGGACTGGGACAGCAGTCCTTCTCTACTTCTCCAAAGGTAATGCTAGCAACAGCAGCCTCCTGTGACTGTGAGTGCTTGTTACTAGTTGTTGCTGGTACTACTGTTGATGGTCCATTAATTTGACACATTTTACTGCATCTATTTCTTTTTACTCTTTCTCGCTTAACTTGTCAGATCCACCATTTCACCTTCTTTGTCCATCATCAACTACTTCTGCCACACTAAACTCTGTTCTACAAAGTGCATTGGCAACACAGGGAAAGTAGGGGAGGGGCTGGTTGCATTAAGAGATTTTTTTGGAGCAAGCAAGCGTCAGTAATGAAAATTAATTAATGGGCTAAGGTCAGTGGTTGTAAGGTGCACAGCGGCCTATATGTCGTATTTTGCATGATCCAAAGGGCATCTCACCTGAACAGATGACACCAGCATCCTGATGATGTCCACAGCTGTGTGTACCAAATCCTCTGTGCTGACACTCAGTTAGAGAACTTTCACTTCCTGAACAGGCCACTTTATCAAGCAGGATGTCTCCTTTTCCTTCAAAGTGAGCTGATCAAGTGGCATTCAGTGCCGGTCCACAGTCTAACTGCCTGCAGACCACCTCAGCATCATTCATGTCCCAGTCATTATCACAGACTGTTCCCCAACGTTTTTTATAGTAGTATTCAACTCTTCCAGAGCACTGAGTGGACCCAGAACCAGCTAATCTGATGGGCACACCTAAATGCAGAAAACAAATAACCTATTTCATTTTAAATACAGCATATAATATATTTTGAATTTTGATAACTTGTTAATGATGGTATCCATCTTAAAGTTTCCTTAGACTCATTTGTGTTTCAATTATATAACAAACACACAGTTAATGACACAAATGAAAAAATCCACATATAGCCCCACTATGTTGTGACAATGGCAGCTTTAAAGTGTAATGATTAAAGGACATATTTCTCCTTGCACTACACCTACATTCATACTAAAACATGTAATTACTCATTACTGCACACTGAGCTCATGTATGAGCTCAGGTCGCCGCTTACCCTGAATTTCAACACAAAATTCACACTGACAACAAACAACACTTCTAGATGGTAAAAATAATAATATGGTGATGAATAATCCTGAATTTCTCTCACCTGAACAGATGACACCAACATCCCAATAATGTCCACAGCTGTGTGTACCAAATCCTGTGTGCTTACACTCATTTAGAGAACTTTCTGTTCCTGAACAGGACACTTCACGAAGCCAGATTTGTCCTGTTCCTTCACCAAAGAAGGCCTGTCGAGTGGCATTCAGTGGCGGTCCACAATCTAACTGACTGCAGACCACCTCAGCATCATTTATGTCCCAGTCATAATCACAGACTGTTCCCAAGTGTTGTTGTGATAGATTTCAACTCTTCCAGAGCAACGAGTTGACTCAGACTCAAGTGGGTTGACTAATCTTATGTGAACATCTAACAAGAGAAAGAGATAAGTATATGATATATTTATTAGTTTTTTATTACTTAAAATCAAAGAAGGAATAATGTTGTAATAGAGTTGCTGAAAGCAAAAACAGTAAAAAAACAACAACAAAAAAACCAAACCCAAACTGAATAAGGAAATACAGTGAGGAAATGGAAAATTGTATTCCCCATTGATTTTTAAAAAATCTTCCTTTGTCTTCTTAAATTACTTTGAAAATATGACAATTTTTCTTTTAAAAATCTTGAATTCAGATGTTTTTAAAGAAGTTGTTCTTGTGTGTTTAATTTTTTTTTTCTGTAAATCTCTTTTTCCATTTACTTTAACTATCAAAATATGAAATAATAATGTAGGAACACTTTTTAAAAATTACATTTGTTTTTTTCACCATTAATATTTTCAATAAAAATTGGTTTATAATTTATTCTGCTTTATTAGTAAAGCAATTTGTAATTGTTTTGACAAATGCGCAATATTATTATACAATTAATTATTATTACGTTCAGTTTCTATGTTTCTTGTCAGGACAAGATCCCGAGTGTGATTAAAGTGCTGGTTGGGTTCATTTACATTTTGAGAGAAGCCAGTTGAGTCTAATTATAGATTAGATGGCCTTGTTCAGGGCGTTGTTTTCAGCATCTACGTGGATGCCCACTATAATTATTTTAACTGAATTGAGCACTAAATCAGATAAAAAGTCTGATAAAAGGGGTAGGTGGATGATAGATAGCAAAAAATCTGATTTTGAAATTTTTTTTTTTTTTTAAACTTTTCTCATTTAAAAGTTAAGCTTTTAAATAAATTAAACTCTGTCGGGGTGTGTGGTTGGTGTGAAAGATTGCTTCAATTCCTCCTCATCAACCTGTCCTCTGACGATTCAGACAATTAGTATGACTTATATTTATATTAGACTGTTACTGTCATGGGCCTGGGTCTGGGGACCCAGGACTCATGTGTTGTCTTGGGTTTAGCAAATATTCTAAGTTTTATCAGATTCTCGGGATTGTCTGTTGTTGTTTGTTTGGTATTGTCGGCTGCTGGGTCCTCGTTTCCCTGTGCACACATTGGTGTGTGTGTGTGGGTGTGTACTGTGGTGTTCGCGTTTTGCTGCCACACCAGGCCTGGAGAGTCTTCCCGCCTTGGAGCCAGCCACACCGGGAGTAATCACACTCACCTGTTGCCCAATGAGCCTCGTCAAGGAAGCACTGATTAAGAGAGTATCGTTGTACTATGAACACAGTTAGTTCTGCTCGTAAGGTGAAAGTGTTTATGTCGGCTGGTTGTTGGAAAGTGTACTAACTGAAGCGTCTCTTGTTTCCAGGAGCATTGCGGAAACTTCCGGAGGGAGCTGGGCACTTATGCACATAGACACCAAGGAAAATCACTGCATGGGAATTGGGGAACTGTCGCACGGAGAACTCACACACTATGGATTGTTGGCACTTTTGTTGTTATTCTTTGCTGTAAATAAACACACTGTCTACATTCAGAAAGTCCTGCATTTCGGTCCTACTTCTGCCAAACTGTGACAGTTACAGTGTCTGTTGCCTTCTTGCCCAGGCCATTCTTGCAAAGGATATTTATAATCTCAGTGACATTTATACCAATATTAATAAATGATAATATTAGAAAATAGTTATATTACTGACTTACAGATGTACTAATTGACACATGGCTTCGAACTGGGTACTTGTGAAGCTGTGGTGGAGAGGAGGTTACTGAAAAAACTGTTCATAGATAATTCTGACAATCCTCTTGACAGTCAGTGGAACTTCTTCTCTAACAGAATGATTCAGTGGGTGGTGCAGTGGGTTCAGGGTGTGGTGTCAGGCGATGCATCATCTAATCATGCTTTCCCTTTTTTAGTAGCCGCCGGGCGGAGGAGAAGAGCAGAAGGTTGGAGCAGCCGAGAGAGCAATGCGGGCAAATCAGTGAAGTGTCAAGTGAGTTGTCAAGCAGGCAATCGTGACTGTGCCAGCAGCACGCTAGGAAAAAGTGTAAAATAAAGTCAAACTGTCAGCAGCTATACCTCATGCCCGGTCCTTTTACAGTGGTGCTGAAACCCGTGCAGCTGCTGAGGGCACTGGCCCAGATGGTGGCAGAGCTGGCAGCGATGCGCCTGGAGCAGGTGGCAGTGCATTAGGAATAATTAGAGAAACTGCAGGACCAGATTGTGGGGCAGAGTGAGGTGTTGACAAACCTTGCTGGGCACCGGTTTAATTCAGTGCGTTGAGCGGGCGACCACATGCCATACGGCTGAGAGTGGCCACCCTGGGTTGGAGTCGGACCCACGGCCCTTTGCCGTATGTCTTCCCCCTTCTCTCTCTGCCCCTGCTTTCCTGTCCTTTCTTCACTGTGTCTATCAAATAAAGCTGAAAAAGCCCCCCCCCCAAAAAAGAAAAACCTTGTTGCTCGGTCTGGTTCCTCACTGGCACTGCTGCTACTCCCCCTGGTGATGCTTCCTGACTCCCAAGCTGTGGTTTTTCACAGCAGAGGCTGGCTGTCACAGAGCAGTGGCCATTTCCTTCCACTTTACTCTGTCTCTCTGCAGGTCCAGGGGGCTACAGACACCATGCTCAGCTCATCGGGGGCACCACGAGCATCAGGGCAGGAGTGCTGAAGGTGTGGCACTTCTGGCAGGAGTGTCCAGTGATGGAGGGCGGACAGGTGTTCCATGTCGGTGGACCTCCGACACCTTTCCCTGGTCCAGGAGAGACGTACTGGGTTCCGGGTAAGGTGCCAAAGACCCAGGCTGCACGCAGACCTGAGTCCACCAAATCCCAGTTTGTTCGGTGACATTGTTGGTGTGGGTGGAGGTTAGGTGTGTGCATAAATATCCCCTGGTGCTGGTGGAAATTAGCTCTATCGGTGGGTAGCTCGCGACTGATACACCGTTTGATTTTGGGAATGGATTGGCCCAGGTTTAGTACATTATTGGGGTAATGTGTATGGGTGTGTGAGGGTGTGTGAGGGTGCGTTCAAGAGCAGTAGGGTCATGTGGGGTCTGTGATGCGCTCAATGGTGATGAGAGGTCATCTGACGCTGATTCTGGGGAGGAAGAGAAGGCAGGGCCTTCATGGGAGAACACGCTAGATTACAGACAGATTACATTGAGTGACCTGTAACACTCACAAAGAGCAGGAACGCACCCAGTTGCCGGGAAATGATTTTCAAGGTGGATCCAGGAGTGTGTGAAAAAGTGTGTGGTTGGACAGGAGGAGATACAGTATCTGGGGTACCACTTGGGAGGCGGGCAGGTGCACACTAAGAT
Source organism: Etia nguti (assembly GCA_015106755.1). Lineage (NCBI taxonomy): Eukaryota > Metazoa > Chordata > Actinopteri > Cichliformes > Cichlidae > Etia > Etia nguti. Next base: position 5,373 of record VUQG01006894.1, on the reverse strand, counting down.
GGAAAAAACAGCTGCTATCGCATCCTGCCCGCCTCCCAAGACCAAAAAGTGAGATGGTTCTTGGGGCTGGCTGGTTATTTCTGACCAGCTCCTTAACTGATCTCACCTGAAAGAGTGCCCCAGATCTGGTCAAGTGGATGGGACAATGCTAGGTGATCTTTGCTCAGATAAAGAAGGATTTCCATTGGGTACCCCTGCTCCATGCTCAGTAAGCGGTAAGGTTGGCCACCCAGATGTGTACATATTTGTTTCACAAAAATGTTTCTGTCATATTTGTTTCAGTTCTTTCCCTCTCTCCATCAACTTTTCTTTATATCTGTCTAACATTACCTGGTTCACATGACCTGCTGAGAGAGAGCATGAGAGAGAGAGCTGGTTCCCACACTTGTGTAAAGAAAGAGCACTCAACTATGTTTTGACCTTAAAAAGCTGCTGTTGGGATTAAAATTAAATTCAAATAATAAAAAAAACATTTTAAATAAACCCCACGCAAACACTGGGAGAACATTCCAACTCCACACAGAAAGACCCTGGCGAGAATAGTGGAGTCGAACTCCCAACTTTCTTGCTGTGAGTCAACAGTGCTAAAAAGACATGCAGCTAATGGGGTTAGGTTAATTGGTGATTCTAAATTGCCCATAGGTGTGAATGTAAGTGTAAATAGTTGTCTGTCTCTGTGTTACCTCTGCATCAGATGGGTGACCTGTCCAGGGTGTACCTTGCCTCTCGTCCTATGGTAGCTAGGGTAGGCTCTAGACTCCCCACGACTTTGATAAAGATAAACGGAAGAGAATGGATGGATGGATTTTAAATAAACAGCCTGGGCACCGGGTGGCATTCAACCTGGAAGCATCCCCGTGCTGAAGCCAACCACACCTGCAGCTAATCAAACTTCACCGGCTGCCACTAATCACCCGCCATCTTGGGTTGGCCTATATAACAGTGTGATTGGATCGTTGAGTTAAACTCGATAGTACAGCCGTGGATAGTGTTCTGAAGAAGTCTCACCATTGCAGGATTGCCTAGTCATCGTGTGTGTTTTTGTATCACTAGGAGTGTGGAGGATGGCACAGGAGGTGAACCACAGACAAAGGATTATTGTTTGGAAATTGTTGTGTTACACTCTACAGCCAGGAGCACTGTTTGAGAGCTGGGAGAGATCACCATTGGAGTCACTGCTTTTTGGATTTGTGTACAGAACTGTTTCATTGTTATCTCACTGTCTTTACTCAAGGAGTTTCGCATCTGGGTCCACTCATTCCCAACACCTTGACAGAATGATCCAGCCAAACATGGACTCAACGGATTCTAACCCCGTTCAGTGTGAGCTGTCGCTTCAGGCGAAACTCCCACCATGAGAAGATCCTTCACCATATCACTGAGGAACAGAGGGCGCTGCTCCAGGTAGTCACAAAACTAAAAGGTATGTTGCAACCTCCACCTGGGGCTGCGGAAAAATTTTCACCCCCATTATCTCCATTAAGCGTGGCAGCAGCCTGTCCTTTGCTTCCCTCTCCTCCCCCACAGCTGCAAGAACACACGCTGCTGGTGCCGGGTGCGTGTGTTTTTTTTTTTTGTTTTTTTTTAAACCATGCAAGCATGCTTCATCAAATGTTTTCTCAATCAATTACTTAAATTCAATGCTGCGTAATAATATAGGCCATATCTAAGTCTACTTGCAAGGCATTTACCTAATATTTTAGCATATTTGTACTTCAGAATAATTAGTATCTAGTTTTTTAATAAAGTTACAAGTTTAATTAACAGTGGTGAG
>VUQG01006892.1:26295-56141 GCA_015106755.1 Etia nguti | reverse complement strand
ACTGTTGTTGTTATTTTAAAAAAAAAAAAAAAAAAGAGAGAGAATCAAATCAATGTAAAAGTTTGTTTTGTATTTGCACTTTGCACCAATCACATATCATTATTTATTAGCTTGGTTCTTTCTGGTCGGCTGCCATTTCATTTAGGTCCATTTTCCTACGGGATTATTTGTGCATTGATGTTTGTATTTAAAACGTTGAGCTCATGTGCGATTATAAGTTTTACAACCTCACAGTTGTAAGCAATATCATGATTCTGTAGCTGATAGAGGCGGGACGGAGGGCGGAGAGAGAGGATGTAATGTGAGATGTACTGTATGTGTGAAGCCATCTTGATCAAATGCGCACATGCACATACTCTATCGACAGGTTCAACTTACGTATCCAAAAAAAGGTTAAATATTTTTGGATCTATGAAACCCTAAAAAAAACTATTGTATTCATGTTTTATTGCAAAGATGTAAAATATGACGTGTGAGTTGGAAAAAAAAAATCATGATAAGAAAATAAAATATGCAAAGAATTTGATGACTTGGCTTTTCATTGATCACATACGCGTATCACGCGTACATTTATCGCCATTTTGAGTGAAATCTTACTTCCATAAATGAGATTTCTAGTTAAAACGCTGCATTTTGTACACACATTTGTTGAACTACCTGCTGTTCTTTTTTCTTTCCTGTTTTCAAAGATAAGCCACATCCTGCATCACAGACATAAATACAAGGTTAGTTTTACAAAATTACCACTTTCAGTTTCCAGCATTTCCTGCATTGTTCTTTTCTAAAGAACCCATTTAAACCTACTCCTGTGGAGCTTCTTCAAGTAACACAGGAACAGAAAAACCTTTCTCCTCACTGAATGTTGTGTCAGTGATTATACAACCTGAAATTTAACAGACAACATTAAAGAGAGGTTCAATTTGATCTATTTGTTTTTTTTTATTTCACCAGTTTAACATAGTCATTTGCTCCCATAGCTGATCTCTGAAAATAATTCCCATCTTTTTGTGCAAAATTAAACTAAAAGCTAAAATTATACACTAGTTGTTGAATCTGTGAACTTTAACCATGAAACTACAAGCAGATTATTATGTTTACTGCATCGCTGCAACTCTTATAAAACACAATCTTGCTTGCTTGGCTGCTTATGAAAATGGCCACACATTGTTCTCATCCAACATCATTTAATAATTTGATTCAATTCAATTTTATTTATTCATTCAGCATCCTGAACTGTTAATACAAGGCAGGACGGATTCATGCAATATTTTTCCAATCTTCTATTGTGAGCCCTTATGAACTGTAGCTTCAGTTTCAATTAAATTCCATTTTATTTACATAGTGCCAAAACACAACTCGCCTCAAAGCATTTTATAATGTAAAGACTCTACAATAATAAAGAGAAAACCCCAACAATCAGATGACCCCCTGTGAGCAAGCACTTGGCGAAAGTGGGAAGGAAAAACTCCCTTTTAACAGGAAGAAAGAAAATGTTTGTTGTTTTCTAATAAAGTTTCTAAAACACGCCTTTCATGTTCACCCAGTGCATCGAATGCAAGTCGCTGACCGGCCATTGGGAGAAACTTGGGGGGTTCAGTGTCTTGCCCATGGACACTTCAGTATGAGGAGGGACGGTAAAATAAGCCATTTACTCCGTGATACTAGGTCTGCAGATTTTAAACATGCCTCAACTGTAAAGAGATACTCTTTGTTCGTAAATATATAGAATATTTTTTTTTTATGTGTTAAGTTCTTCTAAATAAAAGAGAAACATTGGTTTTGATAAAACTTACATGTCAAACAGTTAAAATGACCAGGCAGTAGAAAATATCTATATATTGTACACTACTTTAAGTATCAATTTATGCCACTAAAAGTGAATTTTATAGTCTAAAATTAGAAATCAAACATTAAAATGATATGACTTATTATTATACTGAACAATTTTGACTGACTGACCTGGGTGTTTATTAATCAGATTACAATAAAAAATATAATAATATTATAAGGCTATGGTCACTATTGTAATATTGAAATTAATACCACCTCACATTAAAAAATAAATAAATCTCTATTTGAATGTACTAATGTAATTATTATTATTATTATGTAATTCAATTCAATTTTATCTGGAAATATTTGTGGTAGTTATTACTGTGTAATATCCATAAATCAGGCAAATATGTTTACATATTGTTATCATATTGTAAAACATTACTTTACAATTACAAACTACAGTTACATTTATTTCCACATTATCAGCCCTAGTTATTAATCTCTTTATTTATAATTCATCTACCATTGCTCACCTAAAAACTATGTTCAGTACCGCACTTATTTTATGGGTATTATTGCTTTATTTCTATATCCTGTCCCCACTTTTATGTTCTCACTGAGCTGTATAGCCACCAAAAATTGAATTATTAAGTGTATACCTAATTATGGCATCTTATTGATGTTTCTAGTACAGTTTTTATAAAAAATATTACCAGAATTGACCAAATATTAATAATAAAAGATGGATGGATACATATTTTTGGGTTGTATGTGACATTTTTTAACCTTTTTAAAAAATAAAATCCAGGGATTCGTGGATTGGAAAGAATGAGCTGAAGTGAAACTGCTAATAATTACATCCAGTGTGTTTACAGTATATTTGACGCTTCATCTTATGCTTAGTACTACATCCATTTTCCTAATTTTGCAAGACAAACAAATCCATTAACACCTCAATTATAATTATAATGATAAACAAAAGCATTGCCACTAATCTCTTTTTTAATTAGTGTGATGTTTCAGCATGTATAGAAGTTGAAGGGATTTTGTGATTAAAGTTTATACATGGGGGAGAGCTGAGTCTGTCAGACCGTACCACCTGAAATACACAGATTAATTGGAGAACAGTGAGGATTTGTCAAGAAGTCTGACAGCTCTGGCTGTTTTTATTGCTTGTGGCTGTCATCTGTGAGCCTTTGTGGTCTTTACAGTTTATTGACTTTTCTGACGAAGTGTGGCAAATATGAATGAACCGTTTTCAAATAATTCTCTCCGTACGTGCAATATATTTTTGTTGCCTTCAAATATTTTAAAAAATAACAAATAAGTAGATGATGTATTTTCAATAAACAACCATTTCTCTAACCTAAGCCTGGAGTAAAAGCTGATAGAGGCACAGAGCTGCTTTAGTCTCTATGGAGACCGGGATCGGACGCCTTATAAATTGACAGGCAAGAGTGGTAATCCGTTACGCTGGTAGACCTGTCTTTCAGGCTCTGAATTTCATCTTGTAGTTGATGCCACTTTTGACCTGGCCTGCCTGTAGCTGGAGTCCGTGGGTGCCTGTCTGTCAATAGTCTCCAAGCGTCATTTCTTTCTTACCTTCACATCCACATCACCATTATCTGTCCTCTTCTTTGTGCAACCTCCTTTCTTTGTACGTTGAACGATTACAAGCCGACCTGACGTGATCACAGTTTGGATGTATCTTGCCCTTAAATTTCCAAAACCTTACTATACAGCTGAGACACATGTATGTACTTCATATACAAAGTTAAAGAGCTTTAATAGGATTTTTATACCAAGTTTGCAATGTAGTCTACAGACATTATGAAGCATGCTGTACAAAGCTTCACTGCAAATAATAGTATTTCTTCTAAGTTAAACACGAGTGCAATACGAGAAATGACAAAAAGAAAAAAGAGGAGAAAAGATAATGAGTCCCTCATTATGCTGTTCCCCGCAAAGGGAAAGCAGAATCTCAGATTCATTTGTCTTAATTGTGAAAGTAAGACTCAGAAGGGTGCAGTCACACTCACCCCTCAAGACCTCTTCATCACATTATGAGTGATATTTCCCCTGTGCCAATGCAGATTGCATGGCCCCGCCAGAATTAGAATATGCATGCATGGAGTGTAATGGCATTATGTCAGCTTCTTTGGGGCTGACAAAAGGTTTTTGTGTTTGTATGTCACAGCGAGGAGGTGCTGGACCTCTGTGTGCTTTATATGTGTGCGCATGCTTGCCTTTGTTTGCATGAGCATGCACGAACGAGAGCACATGTGCATATGTCTGTACTGTATGCGCTCGCTCCCACATCCCTCAGGTGGAGAGTGCAGAGATGGTGGACCTCTGAGATGAGATGCTACATATCTCCATGTTGGTGAAGGAGCTTCCTCCCTCGCTGCTGCAGTCGGGGACAGAGGAAGAAGAGGAGATGATGTTCTTGAGCCTGTGCAGGGAGATGACGAGCAGCGTCAGCAGGAACACCAGCAGGCCGAGAAAGAGCCATACATAAACATAAACATTCCCTGGACGCCCCGGAGATGAGGCGGCCGCAGATGTGGAGGCAGAGGTCGGAGAGAAACGGAGGAAAGTCCCATTGTCTACTGACGAGATTCCAGTCTCATTTTGGTCCATCAAGGGAACGTCGATCCCAGACATCCTGACTGTTGTTTCAACATGGAATAACAAGACAGACAAAAGGAAGAAGAGGAAAATTTATCGAGAAGCAAAAACAATCTTAGTTTAAAAATCCATTATTTACAAAAACCCTTGAAAAAAAAGTTATTTCTCTTTGTCTGCTGGAGCATGGGAGATGCCTACCCTCACACAACCCCAAACAGCCTTGGTTGGAAATGATAAATAAAAAAGGATTTTTGAAGATTAAAAGTCAGGGAGCTTTTTGTTTTTATGGCGATGATACTGTCATGAACAGCAGGGGGAGTGCTTGTCTTATTGAATGCCTGTCAGGCTCGGTGCCCAGAGATGTGCGTGCTCATAAATGAAGCCATCCTTATCTGATGAAATTAAACCCCTTATAACCAGCTTTCACAAAGACAGATGAAAACCAATCCTCCTCCACTGTATATTAATATTGTTAATAATATTCCATCACAAATTACTGCATGGCACGAAACTGGCGAGGAAATGCGTGCGACCGCAGGAGCAGTCACAGTCTCTGTGCTGGTGAGACACAGAGGGAAGGGGGCTGTGCTGGATATGGGTTAGACCAGCCTTGTGTCTTGACTTGATCTATGACAGCAGAGGAAAGACACTTCAAAGCGAGGAATAAAAGACCATGACCAGTATGAAAGCAAGAGGTCAGCACACACTTTTCGTCTCCCAGTGGTGTTAGCTCAACTTCTTTCTTATCTTCTGTTCCTGCCCTCCTTTTCTCCCCATTTTATTATAGCCTACATTTGAGCATGCCCCATATGTGAGCCCGGCCACTCGTGCGATATTAAGGGTGAAGAAAATTACACTCGTGCCTTTTGATCTGCAGTAATCGCCTCTATTAATCAGATCAGTGCTGCTGAAAACTGCGAAAGTAGCTACAATGTAAAAACATGTTAGAAACTGGAAGGTTTCACTTTAAATGCTTTGCCAGTTCATTTCATTATGATGTTTAATTCTGGCAATTGGGAATGTTACTCTGGCATTATTAGTATAAACACTTTTAAACACTATAAACTTTTCTGTGTCACAAAGTGTTCTCTTAATTTTGTGATTTGCTGCTCAGACACCTAATGAATTCGATGGGGACTAATAATCATTTATTTAACCTGACCAATGAACAGTTTGTACACAGTGTAATGTAATGTAATAATACTGCAAAGGGACAGACGGTTAGCCAGTAGATTTAACCTTCATAAACTAATTAGCTAATTAAGCTTGAACTAGCTACCTGTTATTCTTAATTGACAGAGATTAAACGATGCAAATTGATAGCTAGAACAGCTAGCTGGTGAATGCAAGTTATAAGCATTTTCAGTCTATTAAACGCTTATAATGCTACATTGTTATAGTCATTAATATTTTTTTATATATTATTATACACAAGCAGCAAACCTCTGGGTCTGAAAAATGATCATACAGAAGTGTCAAAAACTGAAATTCTTCAAATGAACATTTGAGCAACTGAAGTCCATGCTAAACTTATGGAAGTTTGTTTTTGCCACTATTTTAATTAATTAAATAATTAATTAATTAATTAATTAATTAATTAACTGCATTTTTCATCGGTAAGCCAAAATTTTTGGTTAGTATCTCAAGACATTCACACAAAATTTTGAATAAGTCATCTCTAAATTTGGATTTACCCAGAAGTAACTAGAAACCGCAAGATACTCAGTGAGAAACTTGAAATATTGAGATAGTAACATGAAATTTCTACTTCTGTTCGATCCTGTTTGTTATCTAACAAATAATTGCCCGTCATGTAGTTTATTAATTAGCACACAGTAAACAAAAAGTTCAAATTTTATTAGCAAGTTGCTTAACGCTAATTAGCCATTTGTGGCTAGTCTTAGCTAAGGAAGCTTGCTAATATATTAGCTAACAACTGACGCTGATTACCCTTAGCACTCCGTGCTTTCTTTCAGATAAGGTAATAAATGGTGGCAGGTGTAAAAGATTAGGCTCCTTTTTGATAAAGGTTACAGTTAAGGCTGCCTGCCCATTTTTTTAAGTGCTTCATTTTATCCACTGACGCTTCGGAAAATTGTTACTCAAAGACTTATAAGACTTGATCCAAGCCAATCAGCTACTAAGTGAATATGACCATAAAAAGATTTGATTTGGATTAAAAAAAAGTAAAATCTAAATAAAAGAAAGTGAAAAGATTGTGCAACTTAAATACATCTGGCAGTGAATGAACTAATCATCCTATAATGTATAGCAAATACCAGCTTCCATAGGGAATAACTTCCACCCTTCACAAATGCAGTTGTTTTCATCTGTAATATTGTATAATACTACTAATACTATGTCTAATAATAATAATGATAATTTTGTATATATTTTGTTGTTTTTGTTCTGTGCGTAGTAAAGTATATAGTACCCTAGTTACTGATATGGTGCTCCTGACTGCATCCAACGCTCTCACTTTCTAAGATTTTGCACTCACTGTTGCAAGTTTAAACTTTTCCATGATAACAGCAACCTCCACCAATCAAAGAGATCTCGGTTTCAGCTGAGGATTGTGGGTAGAGTTCTTTTCCACAGCACTGCAAATTAAACACTTTTTTATTAATAACACAAAGTTGATATCATACAGACTCAAGGTTTCCACAGCAACACATAGCATTGTGCCACAATGTTGCACTTAGTAACAGTGGATAGCTGAATGGTTACAACATAGTGACTCCAAATCAAAATTCCCATGGGGAAAATGAAGGGGATTTTTACTGCTGGAAACTCACTTTTGCACTTTCTTTTTCACTCGACTATATTCTACATATTGCTGAATAGTTTATGTTTTGTCCTTGTACTCCACTATGCTCTCCGGTCGTGGCCTTGAGGCTGGTTCTACTAGAGGTTTCTTTTTGTTAAAAAGGAGTTCTTCCTCCCCACTGTCACCAAGTGCTTATTAATATGGGATCAACTGATTGTTTGGGTTTTCTGTCTAATATCTGGGTTCTGTACCTTACAATGTAAAGCGCTTTCAGGCAGTTAAAATTGAACTGAATGTGCAAACTGAACTGAATGTGCAAACCATGGGTGACAAACAGTGGCTATATCCATCTTTTATATACAGTCTGTTTTGTTGCATGCAGTTTCAGATAATTTCATTTGGTACAAAACTTTTCGTGATGATTTTTGCTTATGAAGTTTGGTAATTTGGCACTCCATTTCCAGAATCTTTTCTTCCCTATTTATTCACTCCATTGTATTCTCTTTCTCTCTCTCTCTGGATGGTACATTTGGCAATAACTCTAGCTCTCTTTAATTTAAAGCCCAAACTACCTTCAGGGAGATGCACAGTATAATGAGGAGGAATGAGTTGGGCTGCAGCCTTTCTGTGATTGCATGCTCTCTTGCCTTAACTCTGTATTCTTTATCAAATGCTCCCAATGGTTGTCCCGGCCCAGTGAAAAACTGTCTTGCTGCTTTTGTTAGCTTATAGTGTCTCTCTTTTTCCCCCAGACTCTTTTGGAAACATGTATTGATATTCACTGCACACACTGCTCACATTGCCTTTCATCCCTTCTGCTGTCTTTTTGCAATGCATCGTTCTCTGTACTGTTTTCTCTCCCAACCTGACACCTTTCGTTTAGTGCATAAAATGTTTTGGTCACATTAGATTTCCAATATATTGAGGTTAAAAAATGTCAGTAATTAGTCGTGTACACATCTGAAACATCCCAAAAAACTTGCCAGTGAACTCCTGCCTACTCATCTATCTTCAAATCTCTCTTGTGACCTTCTTCTCCGCCACATTTCCTCATCTTATCTGTTGGCCTCGTCTTTCCATACCACTCTTTCCTCCTCTGTATAGGTTGTTGATTTTAATGATACGTTGTTTTGAAATTTGCACTGAAGCTTGTTCATTGTGAGCTGAAGTGGCTGATAATTGTGCTTAATGATGCTTTTTGTATCCAGGCAACGAGGCACGCTCAGTTCTTTTTTCCAAGCTAATCTACTTTAAGAGGGCAGGCCATGCAGTCCTTCTGACTCTGGAGAGGTTAGCCATACACATGCACGCACACACAGACACACACACATGCACACACCCGCCTACATATAAAAAATACCAGTAGTTATTTTCCTTAGGAATTGCTGCAAATGTAGTACAGAGAACACAGAGGACTAATTGGGAAAATGAGCTATCTTTATACAGGAAAATTATATGAATTTTAAAAGTGGCTTGGCTTTCACGTATTGGAACATGAGTTGTTTATTCCTGCCTCCAGTGAGTCAGCAATATCACATTATGTGCTTCTGTTAACAAATCCATGGTTTACTTCTTTCTTCTATCAAAAAGTAACACTAAATTCACATTTTAGTGTCAGGTAGAAACCCCAGTCTTTTACTTTATGTTTCAAGTCGGTTACAAAAGTTTTCTTTGTTGATCCTTAACTGCATCCGGCAGTGATGTAGTGCACAAGTGGACAAGATCCCAGAAGGCTGTCAGCAAAAATATTTACACTGTGTTAAGTTAAAATTTTAAGTGGCCTTCGTCTTATCTCTTGTTTTTCTCTGGTTGTGCTGGATCTGGGTTTTGTATAATGTATAATGTTTTGCTGCAATCAGGCCTTGCTCACTGTTCATTCTGCTGACTTTGGACAGATCTTTGGTTATTTGCCCTTGAGCCTCCCTACACCTCCTTTCTCTGACAGAGAGGATAAAACGCCGGCTGCTGAAGATGAACTTGATTTCTTTTCCCTGTTTTAATGCGTGCGGCTTATTCCCCTCTTTTTATGTGTCTCCCACCGAGTTGTAGTCTCAAAACCGTTGATGTCTCTGCTCAATAATTCATGATTTTTATTAAGATTGCTCCTAAACATGGATTTCAGATATGCAAACCCATTTTGGGGGCAAGAGGCATGGTTAATACCTCATGAAAATCCTTACATCCTTACAAATAAATGGGATTTATTTTCTAGGTGTAAGGTCGGCAACATAATTAAAAGCTTTGTGATCTAAAATACTGCAATTGTTGCTCATAGGGACACATTTTTCTAATATACACAATATAAAAAAACCCCCATTTCTGTCCATGCTGTCAATTTCTTCCTATTCTCGCCACATCTCAGATTCACTGAAGTGTGATCTGGACTGCTCTCACACCTCCCTCTGAGCAGATGTTGCTTTTTTAAAGCCAGAATGACCCCTCTGCTGGACAGCCTCTCCAACAGAGAATGAACGCCACTGCTGGTAGCTGCTCCTCTGAGAGGAAATAGGATGAGTGCGGGCCATACCTCGAGGCGGGACATCACCAAACTTTAGTTGACATGACTTACATGTCTGTCCTTTAATACTTTTCCCCCCAATTTTTCTCCCAGTCAGGGTTGCACAGAGTTCAGCACTGTGAGACTATTCTGCCTTTTAGTCCTCTTATTCTCATGTTTCCTCTTGAGTCTAGCAGCCTGAAGCTCATCAGTGGGTTCTTGCTGAAGTGCTGTCTTTTTTTTTTTCGCTCTCTGATATGACTTGTGTCTGATTATGTATTTCAGCTTTTTATTCCTATAGCAGCATTGGTTTCTGGGCTTTCATGAACTTGAAATATGTTCTATATAGACACGGCCCTCTGCTGCACACTTCAGCAAATTTCTCTGCATATCTTCACCGTTGCTTTCTTAGACTTTATATGTATATATATATATATATTTATTTTTTGCCACTGGTCTATCTCTATAGACAGTGAGCCTCGATTCCCAAGGCTCTCTCTTTTTCCTGATCAAACTCCTTCTCTTTGATCTGCACAATTTCTGCAGGTCCCTCCTCAAACAACCTTATCCTCTGCTGGTGGAGTATGTTCAGCCAAACTCCTTCTGAGACACTGTGCCGCGTAGCTTCCTGTGCTCCACTTACTCAATCTGTTCTTCACCCGACACCCTCCTAATTTTCTCATCATCTCTGTGTAGTCTTCTTCACTGTCACCATTCAGCTTATACTTCTGCCCATTCGGCCCCATCAACCCTCTTGTCCTATTTTGCATGTTTTCATTTCGTAGTGTGTATCAAGTCTTCTTTTTTTTTCTTTTTTCTTTTTTTTAAAGCTTGTTGATATTGCTGGACATTGCACGTCTTTGAAGTTTTATACCTGATGTGTCGATAAAATCATAGAATAAAGCAAATCTTACTGTGCTTTCTTGTAAGCCTTGTCTGAGTCTAATATTAATTACTTGATTAATAAATGTTCAGTCTTTGCGCAAGTCTTTGTTTTTTCACATTCAGCACCGTTCATGCTTATTCAGGGCCAAACAGAGACAGCCTTGGAGCCTCTCTGCAACTTTTTATTAAAACCTTGTGATGTCCGAGAAAGAAAATAGGCCCGGCCATTGCTGGAATTTTAACAATCCATGCATGCGGCTTATGCAAATATTTACTAAAACCGAAAGTTCCCACTGAGATGGAGTCTCGTGTTTGTTTAGTTCTGGTACTAGCCCTTCACTTCATGAATAATGGACAAGATCCATGTGTTTCAAAATGTCATGGCATTTGGACCATATTCTTTTGTGTACGTGTGTGCATGTGTGTCGATGCGCACATACCTTTTCATACCACATGCACGAAAAAGCACACAAGCGGAGCCAAAAAAACAGAAATACTGGGGATATACATTGCCTTGTATGCACTGCAACACTTGCACACGCATATGTATACTTCTATAGCCCAAATAGCAGATTACCAGGAGATAAAAGTAACCTGGATTTCAGCCTTGCTAAATATCTTATATTCAAAGCCAGATCAGCTGAAAGCAGACCTAAGCCTTACCACATGAATTCCAATTTGCTTCTGCAGTTGCAAATACCACAGATAACGCACAAAGGGTCAGAGATATGCAGGAATGATGAAAGTATTAAGAAAGAGATGTTACAATATTCACCAGAAGCTGTAAACCATTTCTCTGCTCTTCTTGTTTAGCATGACAACAAACATCATCTCTAGTATATTTGTGCACTTAATCAGAGCATTAAATGTGTACAAATATAAACATAACTGAAGAGACTCCAGATTTTTAAAAAAAGAAGGAGTTGAACTGACTGCAAAACTACAAAAGAGGAAACTGCAGTTTCTATTCTGTGCTTTTTACATTTCAATAACAAAATCTCGACGCGCACCTGCGTGCACTCAAAGCTTTACCGGGGGTCAAGCACCGGTGTTGAGCTGCTATCTGATTCTCTCAGATATTCAGGGCATGAAAGTGATGGTTTCAAAAGGCCAAATTGGAATGAGATCTCAAAGGTGCTGCAAAAGGCTTATTGTAACTGACAATAAGGTAGCATGAGTTAACCCACAAGCAGACAAGAACAGTGATCATTATAGGATAGGAATAGGAAGCACTGGACGATCTTTTTGGTCAGTGGCCAGTGTGGATAATGAGCTCCTTGCTTTGATGTTTCAGTGTGTGTGTGTGTGTGTGTGTGTGTGTGTGTGTGTGTGTGTCTGTTAGTTCATCCCTGTGGTAAAGTGTATTTTTACACCTCATTCTCATATCTGTTAATTACTCCTGATATTTCTGAGCACCGTGGCAAAAAAACCCAGATGCTGAGTTTGTCTCCGTGTGCAGCTCATTTACTCTCTGCTCATTACGATGAGCTGAGTGAGTCATACATCAGTTCAAATGCGAACAAACCCCGCTCTTGTCAGGATTGCCCTGAAAGGACACTTTCCTCACCCTCTTAGGGGGAACAATTGCCCCACTCATCGCTTGTCACTCCTTTCCTCCTTTTCCCAACTGTCACATAGGAAGCCCGCTCATTTTCCAAGTCGGTGTGTAAAATGCACGGGTGAATTCTTCCCGCCTTGCTTGCGTACATCTCGCACACTTTTCCTTTCAAATCTCTCCGACTTTGACAGAGAGGCTGTAGCGCTGCCGGTGACAGCAGCTTCACCACAGCTCTGCGGGTGTTGACAAACCATAAATAAAGTTGTGTGTGTGAATGAAGAGATGAGTTCAAGCTGAATAATCTCTCTGTGTTTAGCAGGATCCTTCCTTATAGATCTCATCAACAGATTCCCTGCTCTGTCTGCTTCATTACAACAATTTGGAAAAATGTTGTCAAATAAAACAAAGTAGCCTGAAGCATCAGCAGCATGCAGTTGCTGAGAAAAGAAAGCGGAATAGATACAGACCTTTATTTTTCTTATGTGAGGCAGCTGCTCCTCTCTCACGTTGTGCAAAAATCCATCTCTTGTTTGGTCTTTCAGCCGAGCAAACCAGATCTGTTGCCCCTCAGAGCTTCCCTGTGAGCCTCTCCTCTCCCTCTCCCTCTCTCTCTCTTGCTCTCTCTCTCTCTCTCTCTCTGTCATTCACTGTGAAACGCGGTCGTATAGGCACAACAGCCAGAGACGAAGCAGTCACATATGGGTCGCTTCTACGAATGGGCTAACACATACAAAAGGCCTACAACAAAAACCGTGGCCGCTTAAATGCACTGACGCTTCCTTTCCTTGAGAAGTGGCGAAGATGGGAAGAAGAGAGGAAATTTTTAATTCCATCCCCATCTCTCCTTCTTCCACTTCTCCGTCTCCACCCTCCCACTTTTCTCTCTGCTTGCTCATCACCTTCAATAACGATCACACCAACGGTCAGACACATTCACAGAGCAGAGCCGCCTGACAGTTAATAAGCTGCTCGCAAAGCCTGTTAACGCCACACCACAAGTTGTCAGACAGACACGCAGGTCAGTGAAATGACTGTTTTAGCCATTTTAATCAATTTCTGTCATTGTGTGCTCAAACACACAACTGAGCCGCCTTTGCTTTGGTTCTTTTGTTTGTGTGAGGGACACACAGCCCAGCTCTGTGCTCTCAGCTAAACCGCGTCAGTAGACAGCATCCAGTGGTGAGTAATAACGGACTGCTTTTGTGGAAAGGCAGACCGAGCTGTTTAAATGAGACCCCAGACCTGCGGATGAATGAACAAAAAAAAAGCAAGGGGGGAGGCCTAAGTGGAAAGTCGTAGCATTCAACATCTCTTTCTCACCTCTCTTCATCTTAAAGCTCTTATCTTGTGTTTTCACTCCCGTCTCTTCTCTCTCTTTTTCTCCTTCTGAGCCCGCCTCAAAGCAGTTAGCAGCGGCTAAGCGCATCTGTTCTGTTGAAAAGTCTTTTTATGTGAACTGAGTATGGACACATGCCGCAAATTACACATGAAACAAGGCGCCTTTTTAAAAAGGCTTCCCATAACTTTTGCTGTATTTCATCGAGTGATGAAACAGAGAGGATCGTATTCTCAACAAACTGTGTCGCTTTATGAGCAGGAGAAACGCTCTGCCAGTGGTGTCAACCACTCTGGATTTATTGGGACAGGCTTTGAAATATGTGTCTGCAGCTTGACAGCAGAGATTTAAAGCAGACTGGTGGCTGTTATGATTTCCGTCTCTGTCCCTGCTCTAGGCCACTCTCGCTCTCTTAATGGGTCCCTGTATTCCTTTGGAAATTTGTAGATTTGCCCTGCCAGCTGCAATCATACGACTGCACACCTACCAACATCCCAGCTCCCTTTCTGTCTGCTACTAACAACAGTCCAGCTTCTTTTACTCCTGGCTTCCTGCCTTTTTTTTTTTAACCTGCTTGTTCCCGACAGTTGCCTCTGCCTATCTGCTTGCCCAGAAGCCTCAGCCGTTTTTCATCGCCTGCTCTCCATCTGTGGCCTACAACCTGTGCTGCACAGGGTTTTTTGAGACTGAGGCACAACTGTGATTTGACTTGACTGAAATGCTCATTTCAGCATGCTAAAACCTTTTAAGAAAATGATGCCAGTGTGTTAATTTTAAGTAGATAAAATTTTTATTGTGTGCACCATGCCTGTTTAGCATGTTAGCATGCTATTGATCGTTTACTTCATTAAAAATGGGCTTGATCATGTAATTAAATGAAAGGTCCAGTAACCTCAGGTGCTGCTGGAATTGAAATATTTCACTGAAAAGGCAAAGGCTAAAAACCTCTGGAGGAAAAGCTACTCAATTCATTCTTTAAATGTCTCTATCAAAGATTTCAACCCATTAATTATAATTATTTAATGTGTTTATAATTATTTAAAATTCTTAACACACTTTGAAATGCTCTGCCCCCCTACCTTACCTGACTTTTTAAAAATGATTTATTTTATCTGGATGAACTGACCTTTAAATTGCTTTGCTTAGGACTAGATATGTCCTCTTTTGGTGTGAAGCACTCCAAGTAAAACCCAGTCTCATCTGACTTAGCATAAATTATTCTTGTTAGCACCTTAATGGTATTCATGAGGTGTTAATTGTGTGGCAGATGTCACCTGTCTCTGCTCCGTGAAGGGAAAATGGCACCTCCTCCTCCACAGATGCCTCTATCTCCTGCCATCTGCCCGCTGACATGCGCACCAGAGAGGAATAGCAGCAAAGAAGAACGCAGGGCAGAGATGAGATGACTTTATTTTACATCCAAATCCAGCATCAGCAAACATCACAGCTGGTATTCAGGTGTATGTTCTCTGACAGCTATGCTAGAAAAAGGTCTTTGATTTATTGGATAAGCACAAATATATATAGGAATATTTCCTAAAAGGAAAATATTTTGATTGGCAACCTAATAAGAAGCTGGTTTTGCATTTCATTTAACTACTCTAATAATTATTTGGCCTGATCTCACACCATAGAAGACTATTTCTAAACCTATCAAAGGGAATCATTGCACACACACAACTTTTCTTTCTAAATAGGGAATATGCTTGGCAAAGCTAATTAAGGCAATGTGAGTACATGCACTCTCCCTCTGTGCAAACTCAAATGTTCTTGTGTGCGTTTGTGTGTGTGTGTGTGTGTGTGTGAGCAAGACAGAGGACTGAAGGATAGAGATAAGAGCTTCGGCCTCAGCTGGCTTTTGTCACTAATCCCAGAAGGCGAAGAAGTAGCTGCCGATTCCATGTCATTCCCTGATTTCCCAGCCTGTTCTCAGTCCATGCCATCCTAGAGCTGCCCTTGTAAGGACACCAGTCTCTGCACTGCATGTTAATGAGAAGAAACATGCAGCAGTCGGGGTACAGCTGAATTTTGGGGGCAAAGAAAAAAAAAATGTCTGTTTGCTAAAACCCGTGTGAACACAACTATAAACTCTGAGATAAACGGCAGGAAAATGTCACAATATTAGTTACGGATTATGTTCCAAGATGCGTACATTTTAGATGCGCCGCAAGATATGATTTACATCCCTCTGGTAATTTGAACCAATTTGCCGAGCATCCCGCTGAGAGGGAGGCTCATAAAAAGCAAAATTTCACTCTGTGATGAGCACAGGAAAGCTGCTTCATATCCTCTCCTGACTGCAGGAGAAAGTATTGCTGCGTCTTTAATCACGGGGAGGCAGAGATGTACGAAATTATTAGTGACATTTGAAAGATTCTGAAACCAATAAATATGCAGCACACTGCCGCTTTTCGTCTCATGGCGTTGGCGTGCCAATCAGAGTGATCTTCAGAGATCTGAGAGCGTGGAGCAGAACGAACATACTGAGGCGTATCAGTGACACACCCACATATCCACATACACACACACAGAGGACAGAAGCCTGATAGGCGAGCACTTGTCCAGAATAACAATGAGAGATAGCAATGTGATACTGGGGCTGTCTCGAAATCACCCCCTAGTAAGTGCGGGCAGCTCGAGCGCAAGAGCACAAGCGTAAGCTCAAAAGTCCGACGGCCGACCGAGGCGCCATCCTACTCCAAACTTTACCATTAATAGCACTTTGCAATTTTTTTGCGCTCTCCTTCTGCAGGGTACACTCTAAATTCATGAAAGAGGAGAAGAAAGAAAAAACATCCTCAAAGTCAGATTCATTTGAATATATGAATAATTTACTGCACCAAAAGATTTGAGGCCCTTAAATTGCAAATTAAAAAAAAGAAGCCCTTAGTCTCTTACTCAGACATTCATAATTCATATGTCCCACAGCTCTGACTGGGAGATATTTGATGTACGAGCCGTCCGCAGAAGGTACTGGGGATACAAGGACAAAACGCGGCACTTTGTCTTTCAGCGTGATTACTGAGTCGTTTTGTCTTTGCGGTGAATATCAAGTGGTTGACTTTGTTTTCTGTTCTGCTCTCTCCTCCTTTATGTTTCCTCTCCTTTTTTAATTAATGAAAAGAAAAAAAATAAAACAGCAGTAAACAAACTTTTTGTCAAAGGTTTGTTATTGTGGCGTGCCGTGATATAAAGTGTAGCCCTGGGGTTATAAACTGAACAGCCCATGTGTGTGTGTGTGTGTGTGTGTGTGTGTGTTTGTGCACGTGTATGTGTGTGTGTGTTATACGGCATCCTGATTTAAGCAACGTAATTATCCTGCCATTATAAGAAACAGACAATAACACACCCCTGCTCTCTGTGCTAATTTTCCTTTCATGCCTCTGGTTTACTGCAGTGATGGACCTCTTAATGAATCAGACTGGCACCAAGCTTCCGCGTCATATCCCTGATTAAAAAGTCCTTGAATCTACATGACAGCTTATAAGTAAACAATAAATATAGTGGGTGGAGGGTGGGAAACAATATGACCTTTAGTTAAGAGACAAGGGAGGAAGATTGTACTCATCATATTTAATGTAGGTTGTTGGCATTTCCTATGAGCGCTTAGACTCCGTCCTGCAGTTTTCTTCAGTTTGGCACAGACGATTTGTCCTCTGTGGAGTTCTTTGATTTGTAAACGTGCTTATTAAAGCACTGATTGCCTTCTTTAAGAGTCAGTCACTGCTGCTGATTGGTTTTCAACCTAACACGGCCTGTCTTGGCAGCAACTAACAAAGCAATGCTAGAGTTAAAGACCTCTTCTGTGTGGTGTTTGTGTGCGCAGATAGGCTGCTGAGACAACGCCGTACAATAGGCTCGTGGGAATAGGGATTGGGATAAGCTTAATCAGGCTGAGCTGCCAGTATAGGTTGGCTACATAATATTTCCTCTTCTTTGAGCAGCTGTGGCATGAAAATGACAAAAAGTAAAAGGTAACTGCAAGAAGATATATCTGACTACATTGCAGTTTGTTATCCCCTAAATGTGGTGTCACTGGGGTGATTCACTGGACTCTGATAATACATTCATGACCAGTTAAATCTTTTTTCTTCTTGCAAAAACCAATGAATTGGAAAATATCTGTCCAGCAAGGATAATCCTCAGCAGATTGGGGCTGCCTTTTCATCTCCTTATCTTCCAAGTTAGTGGCAACTTTCATCATCTTTGCTTCTATTTTTGAACTTTTCTGTGCTCAGGATGGGAGACAGTCTCAGCTCTGATCCCTCCCAGCGCTGTAACACCCCGGGACCGGAGGCCCCTTGAGATATGATACTCATCCTCATCTTGGTTTCTCCAGGACTCTCCTGCTCAAACCCCCAGCACAGCTGCATCCAAGCCTTTCACCGGCAATGCATCCCACTAATGAAATGGTACCAGCCCTATGCTATCTGTCACAGGAAATCTGCATCTGCTTAGGGAATGATCGGAAATGAGAATGAGAGATTAAGAAGACAGAGGAAAACAGACAGACTTTGTGTCCCATGAGCCGGTGCCTGTGCAGTCCCTCCTCTCAGAATCTGTGAACAGATATTGATTTTATTTTGATAGAAGAAAATAACCACAGCAGGAAACCTTATCCCCCATGCCTACTGTATAAAATAGGCAAGGATATATTATCAGGTCTTTGGTAGAACAAAGTTCCAAAAGCATTTTTTCTGTTAGAAAGAAAAATTACTGCTCTCCCTCGACGTAACATCCTCCTGTTTGTGTTTGTTTCCCCCATACACTGATTCAACAGATGACGGATGATTCAAATTTTAACATATCAATTTACATTTCACATTACTTTGGAGGAAAAGAATACACAGCTGAATTTAAAAATGACATATAACAGTGGAAAAAAGATGCTCTTTCCTCTGGTTTGACATGAAAGCACTATTTAAATGCAAATCGTCAAACATGAATTTTAAATACATGAATATATTGTTATATGTGTGAGGAAATGCTAAAAATGGTCGTTTTGAAACACTGTGGATTCTGTTTAAAGGTGGAAGCTTTGGTAGTGTGCCAGTAAAAAGGCACAGTGGGCTAGAAGCGAAGGAGCCTTCCATCAAATACGATTGTCAGAAAATATTAAGAGCGATTGTTGACTTGAGGCTGAAGAAGCATCCTTGTGACCGAAAGGCTACAAGTGAGAATCCCTAAACTCAGCAGCAGCGTGACAAGCTGAGTTAGTGTTCACTGCTTCCTAAATGCCTCTATACCTGTAGTTCCTGCTGTGACTAAATAACACTAAAAAAAACAACAACAACAACAACAACAATAATTAAAGAATATTCCACAAGGTCTGTTGCCAAAGAAAGACACACACTTTGGAATTTTAATTAGCGGAACATTTCCTCGATTTGCATCACCTCCTTTCCCGAGTGGGCAAAAGTTCAGGGCTTATTTGCGAAATTAAATTTAACAGGGTCACAGTGTCATATGCTTAGAATTTTATTCAAATCTTATTATTATTATTTTTTTGCACCATGACTGAAGAGAAAGCCTGCCATCTGATGGTCTACACAAAATGTGCACTTATTTTTCTCTCAGGCAAATCACACAGGCTTCAATAGAGATCATTCATAGATTCTCTGTGAATCCACTGACTACACATTTTCGTGTGTATACTTATGTACATGTAAACTACCTGTTATGGGGCACATTACATAAAGGTATTTCTAGCTTCTAGTAATTTATAGCTTCTTGGAATGCATTTTAATGTTTGTGTATGAATGTCAAACCATAAAAATGATGTTTCTGCTTTGTTTTTTGCTTGTTTGTTCTTGTTTTTTTGGTGTAATTATCTAATAATGGATCAGTTGTGACTCTCACAATACATCATCTTAAAAATATAAAAGATATTATTTGCATTGCTGCTTGTCTTTGATCAGTGGTTGTTGATCAGTGGGATGACAGTTTGCATATAATGATCAAAGAGCTGACCTCACAGCCCATTGTTTGGCAAGGGTGCTAGTTTCAGTCATTGTACAGAGGTACTGTTTATAAGTTTGGGGAAACCTGCAGTCAGCTGAGACTGAAGAAGTCACTTGGATGAGTGATGAAACGTTTCTCCCACTGAAAACGCTACGTCCAGATGAACAGAATAAACTTTCTGTGACTTCTTCACCTGCATGATTGAGCATGCATCAAGACGTGGTGCTGAAGGTTCTACAAAAGTCTTTTAACATGATAACTTATCTTCTACTTCTTGATTGACTACAGCTTAAAAGCCGGCTCAGTGCCAGAAAACCAACCCATTTAAATGAACTCAATCAATTCTGCCATGAAAATTCAAATTTCAAATTTTATTTGTCACATGCACAATCATACACAGTACGACATGCAGTGAAATGGTTGTTGCTGTGCAATGCCCGACCATAAAACTACAGTAAAATTTACAGGAAAATGGAAATAAGAGTTACATGATAGATAAAAAATGAACATCGAAGTAACGTCTAAAAGATGTAAAGAATAAATTAAGAATTTAACCTAAGAAGTAAAGTCTGAACTAAAAATTACAGTTAAATTTTAAAATAAAATAAAATTGTGCAATAAACAAATTTAAGAAACTATAAAAAAGTGTCCAAATAGACAGTGTGCAAAGTAACAGTTTACAATGGAATAGAGAAGTTACTGAGGTATAGTAATGAGGTACATTATTGCTATTGTTATTAGAGTCCATGTGCAGTGATGTTATGTGAGAGACTCCAGTCCTATAGTCCTACACCTGGTTTAGAGACCGAATAGCTTGAGGAAAGAAGCTCCTTCTTATTCTCTCTGTTTTGGCCTTAAGGGAGCAGAAGTGCTTCCCAGACCTCAACAGTGAGAAGAGTCCATTGTTGGGGGAAAAAAAGTGGTCAAATACACAGCCAAAATTGCGCCAGAGGCTTTTTGATGGCTACTAAAAGCATCTGATTGAGAAATCCAAAGAAATCATCAAAATCCCACAAATTGCTATGACATTCATGCCCATGATGACTGGAAGTAAACTTCTGACCACACATCCTGATATGATCAGGCCTGTACAGCTTCAGGTGTTTTACCAAACTGCTGCTTGATGGAGTCACCAGATTTAAATAGTGACCCAGATAAACGTCCTCTTTACTTTCTGCTGTCACATTGTTCTTCCATCACCAGGCTTCCCATGTTTTAGGCACGTGAGTGAGAGAAGACACACAGTGAATATTGTAGATATTTATGTTTATAGTTGTAAAAATAAAAGTAAGTAAATAGATTTTGTACTCAAACTTTACACAAGTTAGGGTTAACCAGTGTGCATATTTTTTTTTGTAAAACCCACAACTTTATAAATAAAGAAAAAATGTGAATTTAAAAATAATAATTTAACATTATTCATAAAGCAGAAGAGGGAAAAAGGCCCAGTGAGATTCTCTGTCAATCATGTTATAAAATGAGAAAGTCCTCTACGATTCACAAAAACGATCTTTTCTTTTTCTTCTTTTTCCTTTATTGGCGAGGACTATTTGTATGTGGAGTATGGCGAAGAGTATTTATAACTTATACATGCCACTTTAATGAGCGGCAGCCTTCCTGTTCAATAATTCTCCTACAGCCCCTGCAGCACCTGTAGATTTAATAACACTGACCGAACACAACTCATTTTTCTCGCCTCAGGGCAACAGTTAAGATTGCTCTATAATATATACAGTCAGGTTTGTGGAGAGTTCAAATAAAACTAATCAATCACGGGAAAGTATTGAGCGGATAAATCCAGTAACCCATGTGACGTTGACCGTCGGCGGTTGTGTTCTGCCACGTGATTGGACAGAGACTCAGGAGGAAACAGCTGATTTTCGAGGCAAACTTCGCCGAAAGAAAGGAAGAAGAAGAAAAAAACAACCAGAAACCTGCTTGAAGTCACGTGAAGAGCTCCAGAGGTCGCTGTTTGTACAGATTAGTAACAACCAAGTCAGCGGCAGCTGTCGTTTGTACGACTGGGTCGGTGGTGGTGATGCTGAAACGCTAAACTGCTAACTACACTGATCCTGATCATGGTGAGTTTACAGTTAGGAACAAATAGACTAAAAAGTGCATGTAACCATGAGCGGGAAGTGCTCTGTGATACATTGGGGTGATGTACTGTGTTTTCACAGTGCAACATCCTGTTTTCCTTGATTTCTTTCTTACTGATTCCCTCTACTAATTTTTAGTAACCATGGCAATGTGAGACCATAATTGCACTGGGAATATTCATAGTGCCCTGCAGGTCCTGAGTCACCCCTGATTTCTTGATATTTTTCCTCCAATGATCCAGACTTTCTTGTATTTTTTAAGTGGTCTCGAGCAGTAGCTCTCCAGGCTTTCTAAAGAGCTTTCACAACCTAACCCTAACCCCCCCCCCCCCCCCAAAAATAAATAAATAAATAAAATCCAGCAAAGACCTGACACAGGACCTGATAGTTGCATCTGACCCCTCAGTTGAGACATTTACTGTTCATTTAAGCCTCCTCCGAAATGGTCTTAGTAGAAGACTGGCTCTGAAGAAGCCATTCTTAAGAAGGGAAGGTAAAAAAAGGCTGATGTATGCTAAATTACATCTCAACATTATTGACTTCTTAAAGAAAACAGAAGAAAGCCTGTCCAAGAGAGTTCAGGCTGTGCCGAAGAATAAAGGTGTTTATAGCAAACATTGATTTTCAGTCGAGTTTTTGAAACGTATCCTGCATTTCCATGTATGTTTGCACATTTCAATAAATCTGTTCTCCAAAAATCCCTTTTTTCCATTTTTCTAAAATATAAAGAAACGAGGGGTGGCTCAAGACTTTTCACACCACTGTAAATGTTTCTTTATTTCGTTTTTAGAAAATATGAAAACAACACATTCTAATCTTTCCTTACTGAAAGATTAAAAACATGCCATTTTTATTTATTTATTTTTATAGAATTGCTGAAAGGACACTGTGTTCACATTCTTCGTGCATGGGAACTTTTGTACCTTTTTACATCTTAATAGTCCATTATGCTTCTGAAGTCACAGAAAGTCGATTCTGTTCATCTGGACGTTGCATTTTCAGTGGGAGAAACTTTTCACCACTCATCCAAGTGACTTCTTCAGTCTTAGCTGACTGCAGGTTTCCCCACCCTTCTAAACAGTACACGCAGATAATGACTGAAACTAGCACCACTGACTAACAATGGGCTGTGATGTCAGTTTTATGACTGTACACAGTTGTCATGACCACTGATCAATGACCATGAGTTAATGTAATCAGTGAACTGTGTCCTGATATGTTTATATGGCTCAGTGGTGTTTCAGGACAGGATAATAGAGCCCTCCTTTCACTTCCTCCGTATGCAAATTGGCCATACTGGGTGAAACTGGGGAACTTATGGTACACCCATGTTTATGCCATGTTTGTCTACATAGTGTGTTGATGTTTGTGACACACAACTTCTGATTAGTAGATCAAAAGTAGATCAAACTTCCTTTACTGCCTGATCTCAGACTGTTAGACGGGTCTTCTCAGTGAATTTAATTACTTATCTCAAAGTCTTTATCGGATCTGCTTCTCCTTTGATTTTAGCACATTAATGGTAAAAAAAAAAAAAATTGTCTCACCTGTTCGTTTAGCAGGTGACTCTGTGTCAGCTGGAGGATTTTTGTAGCTTGGAGACCCTTAACAGAGGATCTCATTTATAGACTTAGACTCGTAGTTTTTCTGCATCTGCGACTGAATCTCGGTTCCTGCCACCTTATGTGCTGTATGCTCATACTCACGCACTAGCTTTAGGCAGTCCTTGCCAAAGTGAGTAAAAATGGCTTGATGCATGCTCAGTTATGAAGATGTCATTTGTATGAATTACAAAAACATTCTCTCTCACCATAGTATTGAAACAAGACATGCTCAAGAATAGACAGTGTAACGCTGAGTATCTGTTGCACACAGATTTAAGATGACCTATTACTTTTCTCACTTTTTCACTTTTTTTTCGGGTTTTTTTGTTTTTGTATTGTTACTTGCAGAGCTGAAAGATTTGCTTTTCAACTTTCAGTTTTTTAACTCATTTGACACCAGCAGTTTTTTCTAAATAGTAAACTGATCAATCCATGCATTTTTTCACGTAGCTTCACCGATCCCTGCTTCTCGTATTTGATAGCTACAGTTGTGGTTAAAAGTTTACATTTACTTATCATTGACACGAATGCCCTGCCTATTTTGGTTTTTGCCAGCTTCCACCAAACAGTTTTAATTATAGTATAAGCAGCACAACATTGAGCATCATCCTTGCCATCCATCCTCCACCTCCTGTTTTTAGAAAAACTTTTCTATTTTGGGCTTTTAAGATTGTACAGCAAATATCTTTAATGGCTGGGTGCACAAGTTTGAATTCACTTTTTCTCTAATCCACACAGGGTCACAATTATACATACAGGCTCAAATACATACATTCACTTAAATCTTTTTATAAGTGGTCAAAAAGTTGTACAAAGTCTCGACAAGGCCAAGAAGTATTAACTTTTCATTAGTGATCATGGTTGACTACAACTGTTGTTTTCGTTTACCAGGATAAAAAAGATTTGTTTGACAGCACTCACTGCACCCAATGCTCAGAACAATGGGAACGTCTAAGAAACTCAGTTAAGATCTAAGAAGGAGAATTATAGAGTTACAGAAGTTGGGAAAGTCTCAATTTCTAGACAGCTGCAGATTCCAAGATCATCAATTTAAACTAGACTATATAAGTACAAGTTATTCAGATGTGCCTGAAGTCTGGAAGAAGACTCAAACTTTCACCTTCATGCTCATCTGAAATTTGCAACTGCATACATGGATGAGCCAAATTCCTGTTGGAGAAAAGTTTTATTGCCGGAGGGGATTAGGAATAAACCTACATTGGGAGGGGGTCTGATAAATTTGTTAAGGAATATATGAATAAAAGCTTTGATCATTACTCTCTAAAGGCACATCATTTCATCAGAAAAAGACTTGGCTATGTTGATCTTCACTCAAAAAAGGAAGGACACTCTTGGCAGGGTTTACATTCTGGGCCAGATAAGACAGACGGTTTGACAAAGCAGTAAAGGAGACCAAAGCCCCCCACTGTGAACGACCATCGTTGAAAATGGGTGATGGCTAACGATTCCAGCTATCAGCCACCTGCTTACAATACAGACTTGAGAAGCTTTCTCAGGAGTTCCAACTGCCACTTAAGTTGCCTCAGGTGATGTGGGGCAGTGGTTTACAGATGTTTCACCCTTTGTCCCCAGTCTCAAGAATGACCAGCACCCGTTTTTCATACCTTCACTTATTTGTCGACATAATAATAGACAAAGATTCAGCTTTTAGGCCTCAATGACAAGTAGATGTAGTAAGGAATAATGATATATAATTCTTAAACTTCACATCAAAACAACAGTTAGATGGTTGAAGCTTGGACACAGTCAGGTGTTCCAACTGTGATCCCAAACACACCTCAACACTGGTTTTGTAATGGATAAAGCAGGCTAACATTAAACTTCTGGAATGGCCTTCCCAAAGCCCTTACCTCAACACTACTGAAAAATGTGTGGCATATGTTTGAAAACCAGGTCCATGCCAGGAAACCCTAGTTTAAATATGAACCCTACCAATTCTGTCAAGAAGAGATGTCAGATCTATCCAGAACTATGCCAGAAGCTCATTGATGGCTACCAAAAGCATGTGGTTGAGCCACAACGTGCTAAGAGACATTTAACCAAAGAGACATTTAATCATAGGTTAGTGGGGTGTGTATGTATACTTCTGACCCTGTGTGGATTATTGAAAATATAAAATAAAGCTATATCAAGCTTGTGCACCCAATTCTTGTTTTACAAAGCTATTAAAGATGCTGTACAATTATTCCACTCTGTTAGAAGAGCAGTTGAAGATAATGATTAAAAGCCCAAAATGACTATGATATTCATAGCCAAGATGAATGTGTATAAACTTCTGACCATAACTGTAGTTGAGCTCCATTATATGATATTAAGTTTTAAAAAACAAACAACGTCATCGTCTTTAGCTCTGTGAAATCTGTAATGTGTTTTCCAACATTTCTCTAACTTAAAGTCAGTCACTTGCAATCCTGTTTAGCTGCTATACTGCTTTAACAGCATTTTTACTCTGAAAGTAAAGTCTTCATACTTGCTTGCTGTGTTTGCCAATGTATACAGGAAATTGACAGAGACCTGATAATCATTATAATCTTTCTGTTTAAAAAAGCATATTTTTCCTTTTCCTTTTCAAATGTCTTTGTTTAAAGATGAACTTTAGCAAAAATCGTGGCAGTCACGCCAGCAAAGAAAATATGGCACCCTCAGCCAGAATAGATATGCTGCAGAGGTCCAAACAGCGGACGGTGCTCGGTGTCTTGTCAGAAAATGAACAGCGAGGACGATCCCTCAGCCAGGTAGGTCACAGAGAAAAAACACTCTTCACCCCGTTAACATGACAATCATGTTAGCTTGTCTGTGTTGGTTCTAGGTCATCTAGGACAAAGTAAATGTTTCACCTTTCATTTAAGAGGCTTCTTCACTTGATATTTAACCTCTAATGGAGATTGTGTCATTGGATTTGGTCCCGAGGGTTGCTGAGCTACTATTAATCATGTAAGTTGTAACATGAGCCAGGTACAGCAAACTTATTATACCATAAAAACAAGAAAAGTCAAAATTTAAAAAAAGAAAACAGGTCAAAAACTTTTTAAAACTAGCAATTACTGAATTTACTCAAATCTGGGTACATGTTTGTGCCCAGACTTGAGCCGGCACACCGGACTTGTCTGAGAAGTCAGAAATTAATCAAGCATAAGATTTAACATCTAAAACAGAATTTTCTGTTCAGGGATGCAAGTAAATAACTGTAGTTTGGCTTCGTAATCAAATAACGCGCTTTACTCATTTTCCTGCTTTTTGTAAAACAGTAAAATTGAAAATGAACTGTTAACCAAAATAACAGCAATAATTATATTTTAAAGAGCTTATGCACATTGGCACATTAATATTACAGAAACCAAGGTTATTCAATCTAAACTGAAAATTAAAACTAGATACAAAAAAAGTAAAAAGTAGATCTTTGAAAAGAAATAAATTGAAATTATTTAGTGAACTTGGAAAACTAAGTATAAATTAATAATAATGAATAGTTGGGTGGTTTTTAAATCAGAAATTGCCTCATGAGGCTTTTGATAGCTGTGTTTATTGAGACTGTGGATGACTGTGTCAACTGCTTTCAAAAAGTTATGGGTTGTTAATGTAATGTATCTACTGATTTCCCTCAATCTTGTCTCTGATATGTACCAAACATACAAAATTAATTACTAGTAACTAAAACTAAGACTGAAACATTTTCAGAAAATAACAACTAAGCTGAAACGAGCAAACTCACTCTGGAAACTAACTCAAACTAATATTAAAAAATAAAAACTAGAAATTGATTAGAAAATACTAAACTGTAATAACTCTGACCGGAACATAAAAACGTGTTTTTGGTGATTACCAATACTGCTGATTTAGGGTGGCTGCGTAATAAACTTTACACTGGGAAATTTGTTAAGCACTGTATAAATAAAAGCTTTGATCAGTGCCAGCTCATCAGCACAAGACTCCACTACATTGATCAAAGGAGAAAGGAAACTCTCAACAATGTTCACCATGTCTGGACTGTGAAAACAGACGGTTTGAGAAAGGAGCAAAGGAGGCCTTTGTCCACTGCGAACGACCATCGTTGAAAACGGGTGGTGGTTGACGACTCGCAATACAGACTTGAGAAGCTTTCTCAGGAATTTCAACTGCCACTCAAGTTGCCTCAGGTAATCTTAACAACTCAAACGATGATGAATGGGACAGTGGTAGACAGAGGTTTCACCCTTTGTCCCCAGTCTCAGTAATGATCAACGCCCCTTTTCATACCTTCACTTATGTGTCGACCCAATAGTAGGTCAGCGACTTTCAGGACCAACTCCCACTGGGGGTTTAAATATCTGGAAATCTATCCCTTCTGTTATTTCAAAACTGAACAAGACTCTTGGAGGAGAGGGGAAACATCTTCACTAACCCAACAAATCCAGCTTTCTTCTTTTTAAGGAACCAAGGCCATCATGTTGGGTTATTTACATTTTCAGGGTGGCCAGTTTTCCAAACACAGCTCAACCTCAGAGAGCTCTCAGCTCAACTGTATGGGCTGCCCTTCCAGCTCCAGCTATGACGTGTACGTCGAAGAGGCTTGCGAAGTTGTTCTTGCGGCTTCTGGCGAAGAAGTTGTCGGATACCGTTATTACCAAGATGAGGAAACCAATGCCCTGCACAATGAAGATATGGTAATCATGCTGGAGCTGAGTTCAAGTGAGTTTGACCGATATAAAAGAATCTACCAAGCAAAAATGTTGTATTTTTTCCTCTTTTTAATGCTCATTGCTTTTTGCTTGTATAGGTCCATGCCAGGATGCTTCTACGCATTCTGAATCTGAGGAGGTGTTTTGTGTGGAGTATGCAGAAAATATTCACCAGCACTTGAGGAATAATGAGGTTTGAATTTTTTGTTTGTTTGTTCTTTCTTTTTTTTCTTTTTTTTGCCCAGGTACCTCCATAATTTCTTTTCAAGCTTATTGTAATATAACTACGATGTGTTGGTCTTCAGTTCACTATATAATGTTTTGGCTTCTGATTGCAGATTAAATTCAGGCCAAGGCCAAAGTATTTAGAGAGACACCCAGAGATCACAGATGACATGCGCGTCGTTCTGGTGGACTGGATGGTTGAGGTGGTGCAGGAATTCCAACTTCATGCTGAAACTCTTCATCTTGCTGTCAATTACTTGGACCGATTTCTCTCCCTCATCGGAAATGTGAAACGAAGCAAGCTGCAGCTGGTTGGCACGGCTGCTTTAGTGATTGCTGCGTAAGTCACTGTTTGTTTCTAGTGATCAATGCTTTTTTTCCCTTATTTTTAATTTTTTTTGCTAATAGTCTGTGCTGATAGTTGACCTCATAGATAACATGCCATCTGGTCTGCTACTTTTTTTTTAGAAAATATGAGGAGAAGTCGCCTCCTAAACTCGACCAGTTTGTGTCCATCACAGACAACACCTACACTAAGAAACAGCTGGTCCGGATGGAGCAAGCACTTCTAAGTGTGCTGGGCTTCACCTTGGCGGCACCCACCATAAACTCGTTCCTTCACCTTTTCATGGCCATCCAGTCTGTCTGTGCCAACACCAAAAACCTGGCCCTGGTGAGTAAATTGACCCACTCAAGCAGCAGTCAGGCCTATTGCCTTTAAGGGATATGGATGTGGTTTTCTATTTTCATTTATTGTATTTTCTTTTATTTCTGCTTTCTAGTATGTGGCGGAGTTAAGCCTGCTGGAAATGGATCCATTTCTACAGTACAGCCCATCTATGGTTGCTGCTGCAGCCTACTGCCTTGCTACCTACACCATAAATAAGTCTTTATGGGTAAGTTTGATATTTTATTTGATTAAGCGAATTTTATAGAAATTTCTCAAGAAATTAGAAAAAAATGTGACTTTTAACCTCTGTTTTTCCGCTTTAGCCCGATTCTTTAGTGGCTTTTAGCAGATACACGATGGCTGAAATTTCTCCCTGCCTGACTCACCTGTACAAGCTATACGCCAGTGCAGAGAGTCGCCCACTACAGGCCATCAGAGAAAAGTACAAACGTTCAAAGTAAGGAATGGTTAATGGTTTATTTTAAAATTCAAGCCACTTTGAAAATGACTACGATAAGATGAAAGCTTGTCATGTCCAGTTTTGCATGTCTTAATTGATGTTTTCTGTCTCCGTTTACAGGTACTGTGGCGTTTCATGGATCACTCCCCCTGCTATTTTGCTTTGCCCGTGACTCCCTGCTTCACCCATCTGATTCTGATGAACACAGTGAAATGAAGAACAAAACAAACAAGCAAGCAAAGTGACATTTGCTGCTAAGACTATTCATGGAAAGCCCATCTGGAAATTTTATTACATTAAATTTTTTTTTAAATTTATGCAAATGAAAAGAGCCTGTGACAGATATCTGCAATACACTGCTTTAAGTAATAAGCTGTGTCTGATATGTTTGGAGTTGTTTTGCATGAAAATGTCTGTTTTCTGGTAGGATCCCACCTCTTACTTTGAGAAATCCATAATATAGATGTGGTTACCCCAGAAGATTTCCTACATCCTACACGCTGTGTACTTCCTACACAGCCATTGTCTTTTCATGCAGATTTTTTTTTTTTTTTTTTTTTTTTTTTTTTTTTTTTTTTTTTTTTTTTTTTGTTTTTTTTTTCTTTTATTTTTTTTTTTTTTTTTTTTAATTTGTTTTTTTTTTTTATAAATCTGTTTTTTTTTTGTATAAATCTGTTTTTATTGTATAAATCTGTGTTTTT
>VUQG01006892.1:7630-26275 GCA_015106755.1 Etia nguti | reverse complement strand
CCCCTTTTTTTTTTTTTCCTATTTTTTTTTTTTTTTTTTTTTTTTTTTTTTTACATTTGTATGTATTTTCAGTGTGTGCTTTTTAAACTTTTATGAACTACTTTTTTTTCTACAGCACTTGTACATGTTCAATACGGACTTTAACACAAACCGCAAGATTTATGTTAACACAGAAAACGATTTGCATTAAAACAAGCCGCCTTTTAAGCCTGAACAAATACACCATTCTGCACAGTGAATGTAAATATAAAAGTGAACTAAAAGCCACTTTTTATATGTACATGGGGACAATGGAAAAAGTTTTGGAAGGTAGTATTTAGTGATATTGTACAAGAATTGTGTGTTATGTCTGATTCAAAAATGTTTTAGACCGTATGAACTTTTCAATAAAAGTTCATAGTTTCACAAGAGTTTTTGTGACCGTGTGTTTTATTTATTCTTCTGAATAAAATTCTTAATGAATTTAAATTGCAATGTTTAAATATTGTGAATTAAATTGTAAATTAAATTTCACACCGTGATTTTCGGCGTTTTTAATTTGTCATTTAAAAATGGCATCTTTAATTTTAACTTAGACTTTTTAAAGGGATAAATAAAGGATATATAAAAGTCCGTGATGTTTGGGGCTAAATGGCTTTATATCATTCATCATCATTCAGACTGGTTTGACATATGTTTCGTAGATTTTAGGCCAACAAGACATCTACAACAGTTAAAAGACGGGCAATCGGTTTGGAGTTTATTTTGAAAGGACTGGCCGGAAGGCTTTTTTTTTTTTCTCGCTCCTATCCCGGGTACCAGTAGTCTCCCAGTGATGTGTGACAAGGCAACGAGTAATCGTTGTGATACTTTCGATACTCACCAAAAGAATTGGTGCTTTAGGAAGCTCGCACGCAGGTCTTGTTGTTCAGGTAAAACCTGCCGTTTAACCTCTCAGCTGCCAACAGCAGTTACATTGCTGAGATTTTTCTCACGTAACTCATAAACTCTGCTGTCAGAGTGCGTAAGCTGTGAATTTGTGCCACCGACTACATTTTCTTTCTAGAACAGGTACTATACACACACTTTGAACTTCAGACGTCAGAAAGCTGTAAGCAACCAGTTATTAATGTCAGTCAGTTATTACAGAAAAATGGTAGTTTTCTTTTCTTTCCAGTGATTTAAAAACAAAATTCCTGTTAACAAGCTAACAAGCTTTCATTATCTCCTCTCTAGTTTTCTTGCGCCTTTTCCTCAGTGGTAGGCGATGGCTGAACCTGCTGAATTGCTGCTCATCAGGGACCAGTATGAGCTGGCGTTTCATTCTTTGAGTCGTGGACTGGCTGCAGAAGAGGCAGAGAAAAGAGCCGAGGCCCTCGAGTATTACAGGAAGGGTCGGCTGCACCTCACTCAGGGACTGGAGGTTCCCACTGGAGGGGAGCGGCAGCAGGGAGCGAACTGGGACACAGCCCGGCAGCTTCAGCAGAAGATGAGGGATACTTTGAAGACAATTGAGATCCACCTTTCTGACCTGGAAACATCTCAGCGTATAACAGCAAACCAGAGGGACCAGCTGTTGAAAGATCTTTCTGCCACCCAAGTTTATCCAGACCTGGCACCTAACGGCCAGCCTCCCCAAAGCTCTGTCCACCATCTCTACCCCACCATACCTGCTACCACCCACAACTTTGTCCCAACCCCCAACACAGTCCCCGTCAGTCCTGCTTCCCCTCCTGCTCCAGGCACGCTCCCTGCAGTGGTTCCAAAAACTATAGCCATGGCCAGTCCAGCAGAACAGCCTCCAGCGTACACACCACAGCCCACAGATGGGCACCGTATTCTGGCTTATGCTCCTGTTGAAGGTGGCTTTTGTCCAGGAAGACAGACTGGAGCAGTAGCTGGAGAAAATGGAACTGAACTGCTGTGTATCCCTTCCGGGGTGCAGCTGTTTTTTGTGGCACCAAACGGGCAAGTCAGCTCACTCTCCTCTCCAGGCTACCTTCGCATCATTGTGGTGAACAGTCAGCAGGATTTCCCTGCTGAAAAACCTGCAGTGTTTTTACATGTAAGTAGATCTGTTGTTAAGTGTATGTAAACTGTGGGACTGTATTTTAGAAAAGCATTTTTATTTTGGGCGTGTGTCCTGAAGAGCAAGTAGGTGTGACCCCAGGGGAATTGTTTCTTCTCTTTGAGAAGCGTTTCATAACTCTGAGTCAAAGAAATGTTCCTCTTACAAATGATGACGTGTTTTTGATGCATTCCGTAACCACCCAAAACAACACAGAAGTTCCCTACAATAATAAATACACCTTTTAAATGTATTTTTTATGTACAAGTCTAATAAGACAGTGTGGGACTCATGTTTCATATTATAATTTATGCTATATGCACGGTTAATGTAATTTATACTTATTTTTTATAGTAATGTAGTGTGAGGAAAATTGAAAGGTGCCACTTTTGTTAGTGAATTATGCTATTATAAAGTCTTAAGTCAGAAGGTTTTGTGGACTTAGTATATGGGTATGTTTAGTTCAACAATAAATATGTATGTCTACAAAATGTTGTTAACTGATTTCTTACACCTTTTTTAGCAACAAATGGTAGATTTGATTTATTTGTTTTCTGGAAAAATGACTTGAACATTTTAAAAATCATTAAAATAGTTACATATTCATTTTTAATCATGCCACTAATTTATAGATTGCCCAAGTATTTCACCCTCAGCTTGCAATCCTGTCATTGTTGTTACACTGAAACAACAATGTTGCAGAGGAAATTGGTTGCTAAAGTACAAATGGTTACTATTTATTAGACTGTTAAATGAAGGGCATGTTACTGTTGCTAGTTTGTAACGTTTTCATTTAAGACTTATTATAGCTTGTTCATGTACAGAATGGATATTAGTTGCCTAATTGTTCCTATGTAACAGTGTGACTTGATCTACTTTATCCCAGTCATATCCTTTTTACTTTGTGCTCCCTGGCAACCTTCTGTGTGATGTCTTTTGTACTGAGTTTATATAAAATACCAATCTATTCTGGCACCTCTACAAAGCCTGTATTATGCTGTGCTGTAAGCTGCACCACAACCCATGACTCTTGTTTCCCGCCCGACCAGGCTGGTGGGCTGCTCCTTTATTCTGTCCGTGCTTTGTTTCGGGCTAAGACAATGGTCCCATTAACAGATGACTCTGCGCTTCTGTTGTATTGCTGTTCAGTGTCCTGCGCCCTCACACGGGTCATGCTGTCAGCCGGCATACCAGTGGTACGATGCAGCAAGTGTCTGTATTTTGCCTCAGTTGAGAAGTGACATAAATCCTGAATCCTTAAATCCTGCAATGTGTTTATAAACAGACTACAGGACATTGTAAATACTTGGAAATGACAGTACAGTTTTGTGCTCAAAAGAGAAACAGACAGCACAAACCCTCAGGAACCCCTTCAAACCACATCTTACAGTATCTTTCAGTGAAGTTATCTGATAAAATAAATTGCATATGGGACATATTCCTCCTCATGGAAACAAAGACACAGCAGATGTTGTCATTTCTCACTCTCTGTGTAATATTAAAGATTTCAGGTTTCTGTTATAAACAATAGACGTGGATCTGACTTCAAGGACTCTTAACATTCATCACCTACATATTTTAATGTCATTGTGTTTTCCAGGTGTGCGACTGGATGTACCCACTAACAAAAGACACCCCAGTGCTGCTGGCTAACTCCGGGATCTTCATGTTCCCTGACTCCTTGGCAGAGATGCCAGGGTGCTATGCGGGTATAGTGTTGTCTTCTGAACTGCCTCCTGCAGACCGAGAGACTTTTCAGGACCTCCTATCGCAGCTTGCTGAATTCAGGATCCAGGTCAGCTTTTACTTTCTTTAGGAAACAAATGCAAGGTTGTGTATGCGTTTGACCAGAACTTTGGCGTGTTATTTATAGGATGTTTCTCCTGGTTTGGAAACAAAAAGACCTTGTAGGTAGTAGCTCCTGATGCTGCCATGGAAATTATATACATACATATACGTTTCAATTTACTAACTAGTGCAGGGAAGATGAAGCTGTTTGAGGCCTGCTGTTTATTTGTGCCCAAAAATGATCTTTGGGTATGTGAGGGTGTAATGATTCGATCTCTCCATTTTCTACCTGTCTTGTTCTCTCTTTCACATAGGTTAGCTGTAAAACTACCCAAAACTGTCAAACTGAATTAAAAACCTTCTGAAACTCTACATTCAAAGCAGTTTGTCAAGTCAGTTATATGATTTTCTTGCATTAAAACAAGCCCCGATTCAATACCTGGAAACGGTGCAAAACAGACTTGCTGTGTCTTAGTGAGTTGTCTTAGTAAAAACATTAATTGAGCCTTTTTGTGGAAACTGAAAACTCATGTTGTGGCTGCTTTAAGTTGTTACACTAGATATGCTAGAAACGCATTTTTCTTTGACACTTCTTTGACACAGAAGGAATGAAGTGGTTACGTTATGTTGTGGGTAAAAAATAGTCCAAGTCAACTCTACTCTGTTTGGGCGTACTTCTTGTTTTTTTTTTTTTAAAGCAACCCACCCACCATTTCTGTCCTTTGACTTAACAGGGTCCAGAGGGCACAGAGACAGAGGTAATCAACTTGAGTACGAAAGTCCCCCTTAATCCCACGAAAGAGCAAGTAGAACTGACTGCATCAGCAGGAGAGCAGGAAAAACCACCACTTCCTGGATGGAGTGAGAAGATGGGTCAAGGAATCTTGACAGGTGAGTTTATAAGCAAGAGTACTAATGAAGGGGAAAAAATAACTTATATATCCCTGCAGAGTGTTGTATTGAGTCCTTATACATTAGACATTCCTCTGTATAAAAAAAATGCCCACTAGTGGGTGTTGTTTATCTTTGTAATGCCCTTCAGTGCTTCAAAGAAAATTTTGTTAAACCAGCTGTTCATATATTTGTATTTTAAATGACAGTTTCGTTGCTGTTGTACATTCACCGTCTCAAATATATCTCCATAGGGGCTCTTCGGTTTAGTGAGTCACTGGTTAAAGGAGCAGAAGCTACTGGTAGGGCCATTCACAAAGGAGCAGCCAAGATTCGAGACCAACTCACACCTGAAGAGACTCCTACAGAGGTCAGCCCCAGTACCACCAAACGTCTGGAGATGGCTAGAAAGGCCACTGGGGGTGCTGTTCGAGTCAGCCAGTTCTTGGGTGAGCATTACTTTGAAATAATCCAAGACATCATGTTTTTAAGTAGTGGAATCTCTGAACTCTTCTTCCAAAATAATGATGATTACATTTCTGTATCTTTAGTGAATGGTGTAGGCACAGTGGCAGAAAAACTGGCAGAAAAGATGGCACCTCACGTGAAGAAACATGGTGCAAAACTGGTTCCAGAAGCTTTGAAGAAGAAAGAAGATGGCCAAGCTTCCAAAATGGATGGAGCCAAGTTTGTAGCAGTCAGCACTGTGCATGGTGTGTATGTACAAGCTTTCAGGATGTTTACGACAAGTTTTCAGTACAGTAAAAAAAAAGTAC
This sequence comes from Etia nguti, assembly GCA_015106755.1. NCBI lineage: Eukaryota > Metazoa > Chordata > Actinopteri > Cichliformes > Cichlidae > Etia > Etia nguti. The sequence continues at coordinate 20,773 of VUQG01006892.1, read as the reverse complement.
TGAAATGAGTAGACTTGTTTCACGTTTACCCAAAAAACATCCAAATGATTCTCAAGACTTTTGGGAAAATATTCTCTGAACTGATAAGATAAAAATTTTTTGGAAGGTTTGAATCCCCTTATATCTGTCATGAAGCTAACACAGCATTTCATAAAAAGAACATCATACTAATAGTCAAACATGGTGGTGGTAGTGTGATGTTGTGGAGGCTGCTTTGATGCTTCAGGACCTGGAGAACTTCATGGAAACATGAATTTCTCTATTAGAAAATCCTGAAGGAGAAATCAGGCCATCAGTTCACGCCCTGAAGCTGAAGCGCTTGAGTAATGCAGCAGGACAGTGACCTGAAACTCACCAGCAAATCCAGATCTGAATGATAAAAAAAAAACTAAATAAATGTTTTGAAGTGCCATAGTGAAAGTCTGGACTTAAATCTGATTGACGTGCTTTGGCATGACCTTAAAGAGCCCCTTCATGCTGGAAAACCCTCCAGTTTGGCTGAATTAAAGTAATTCTGTAAAAAAGAGCGGGCCAAAATTCCCCCAAAGCGATGTGAAGGACTCATTGCCAGTTATCACAAATACTTAATTGCGGTTCTTGCTTCCAACGGTAACACAACTAGTTATTAGGTATAGAGGGCATTTACTTATCTTTGTCCAATATTAAAATTTCATTGATAATCTAAAACATTTAAGTGGGAAAAATATGCAAAAACATAAGAAATCAAGAAGGGGGCAAATGTTTTTTCAAGACGGTAAATGTTATCAGTTGGAAACTTACACATAAACTGATTCGATTCTCCTATCACCACTAGCACTAACTCTATCACATTAAATTTCTAGAATATAATGTTTCTAAAATCTTTGATATTTTGAACTAGGTTTGGCTGCCATTTGGTCTAGTCTGGAGACTGGAGCAAAACTTGTTGGTAAAAGTGTGGCATCAGAGACGGTCTCAACTGTGACTTACAAGTAAGTTCAGATATTTCCCATTTCTGCCTCTATATTTAATTCATGCTTGAGTATCATGAGTGGATTAATGTATCTCTTGTTTCCATCTTGTTTCTGAAACTGTTTGGTCACTTTAAACATCAGTACCAAGCTGGATCAGAAACCAGTCTAATTCTTACCTACTTTGCCTCTTTCTTCTTGGTATGCTTGTGCTCTGACCTGCTTTTCACACCTATTTCTTTTCAGATTTAGGGGCTTAGAGAATCTTTTAAACTTGTCCAGAAACATATGACTGCACGGCGGACTAAAGGAAAAGGCTTGTAAACTAACAAGTGTACCTGCTCAATCCTTTTATGCACACAACAGTAAACTGTCAACAAGATAAATACAACACAACATAATGCGGAACTAACTTAATCAAACTGACATTTCTTAGTCATACATGTCATACACATAAAGTATGTGTTTTGGTTTCTGTTATGACTCTTTGTAATTTAAAACCTTGCCTAAACAGGATACGTAACAGCTTAGGCTTTTCCTGACTTTGAAAACATAGGTGAACTACACTGAGTGCAGTGCCTGAACACCTCCTGTGTAGACAAATAAATCCCTGGAGTTGTTGCTACTGGGCTAATGTTCTACTTGGGCTGTGGCTTCTGTGTAGACACAATGTAAACATCAGGTGTCTCTCTAGGTCTGTCCATGTTACTGTTACATATCAGCTTGTGCTGGGTGGTGATGCTTATGTTCTTCATACTATTTATCTGTAGATATTTTCCAAAGTTTGTTGTTAATAAACTGCTGTAAATATAATGATATGACTGTTTCCCCTCATTTTACTGTAGTAAAAAACAAAGCCCAAGATTTCAGTTCACATGCTCATTTAATTTTCTTCCACCACACCACTCTTCCGCCACTTCTCTAACCTCACCACATTAATCGTGGTGAAGGTACGGCAACAATGCAGGGGAAGCCACAGACACTGCTCTCCAGTCGGTGGTCAACGTTGGCGTGACTGCACACAACATCGATAATGCAGGCATCATAGCCTTTTTCAAGACAGCCGGCAAGAAGACGGCCAAGGAATTAGTCCCAAAATCAAATGAAGAGAAAGAGTTGCAGAGTGAAGGACAAGGGGAAGAGCCTGAGGCAAAAGATGTACAGAAGAACAAGGAAGAAGAGAAGAAAAAATAGATTTCCAATGCATCTTAATGCCTTCCTGTGTGTTTTGTCTTTGATAAGGACCTTATGAAAAATACACCTTTCACTTCTTAGCTATATTTTGTCATATACATGTGAACATACTAGAATTGATACAACACAGAGTGTATTTTTGCTTCTAATTTGAACTTATTTAAGTCTGTGTTTCCTTTATGTACTCTTTTGTAATACAATTTAATAAGCTACCAAACTATTTTTGATTTTGCTTTTGATCATATATATATATAAAATTTTGCATATTTTTATGTATATTTGCCATTATTACAAAACATTTAACCAACCAGTAAAAATACCAGCCTATATTTAGTAGTTGTAGTTCCAAAAGCTGGTTGCATCTATTTTTATTATTTTTTTTATTTTAATAAAATATCACATAATGTATGAGATTATATTTAGATGTCATATTTTAACTCTGCCTAACAGATATTCATGTTATATGTACAGAAAGTCTTCAGCCCTGTAATGTATGTGTTCTTTTACTAATGTGATTTAAAGTTTTTCTCATTTTTAGGCGCATTTAAGCATGAGATTAATTTATAAAATGTCTGTAAGCAAAACAGAAAAGCAGCAGCAACAACAACAATAACAAAAAAACTCCCGCTAAATCTGCGCCATTGTCGACGTTTCCTGATAAGCCGGAAACGGTGGTTTCCGTGGAAACCCAAACAAAGCTTAGAGAAACATGGCTAAAGCTAGCGACGACTGTAAGTACGGTTTGGCACGGCTGCAGGCAGAACTGGAACAGGAGAGGGAGATGAAGTAAGTCTGAAGTAATAACAGAAAGACTTCTTTTGTTTGTTTAAATAAATGTTACCTTACACACTGCAAGAACAGCATAAAATAGTTCTTGATCGCAGAGAAATGCTTGAAGAGTCGGTGTTTGATCTGCGGAGTACCATGAGTGAACTGCAAGAAAGACTGCACAGTGTTGATGGGGAAGGTGAGCAAAATTAAAGTGATTGGTAGAATATACACTCTCCAGTCACAGTCACAGGACAGTTTATTAGGTGCAGCTCGTCAGTACCGAATCCCCTTTGCCTTCATGGCACAGATTCAACAAGGTGCTGGAAACATCATCCTCGGAGATTTTGCTCCATGTTGACATGATAGGATCACACAGTTGCAGCAGATTTTTGGGCTACATGACGTGAACCTCTCGTTCCATTACATCCCAAAGGTCCTCTACTGGATTTAGACACCACAGTCACTGGTGATAGGAGTGGCACCCAGTATGGTCTTCTGCTGCTGTGGCTCAGCTACTGATGTGTGTTCAGTTCAGCGTCTTACCTTTTGCACACCATTCTCTGTAAGCTCTAAAGATGGCGGTGTAGGCAATTCCCAGCAAAGCATCAGTTTCTGAAATACTCAGACCAGCATGCCTGGCACCAACAACCAACACCCAAAGTCATTTAAATCATCTTTCATGCTCAGTTTGAACTTCAGCAGGTTTGAGCATGTCTACATGCCTATATGTATTGAGTTCAATTGGTTGACTAGTTATTCGTGCTAAAGAGCACTTGAACAGGTGTAATAAACTGTCTAGTGAGTATGTGTTTAAATGTATGTTAGCTTGTGCACTGTTTACCACCTGCAGTTGTCTCCAGAAAAATAAAAGTCGGACATGTCTCTTTTTTTAGTGTTGTCTGTAATGTCTTCAGTCCTCAGAAGGACTATATTATGATGGTTTTCTATGTTTCTGCTGATGTATCAGGAAGTGAGTGGAGGACAAGGTATGAGACACAGGTAGAGCTAAATGGGCAGTTGGAAAGGCAGATCTCACTCATCCATGAGAGACTGGAAGACATAAGAGGAAACCCTGTGGGTAAGTTCAGAGGCTTTGAAAACACTTTACTGTGAAAGCACGTTCATTATGTTGCAGGTTTTTCACAAGTGTTCATAAGTAACTACACTATACCTCTGTGTATAGTGTGGTTATCTTTCTCCAGATCAAGAGTAGTGTCATCTGCAGAAACTCTTTTAAATACAGGAGCTCAACATTCCCAGTACATGAAGCATTTATGACGATGATGCTCATGTAAAAATAGGCAACTTGGGAGGAAAACATTTTTATGCATTTTTGAATGATTAAAGTGCAGGATTTTTCAAATAAACTCTCTTTTTCCATTTAGTGCAATAAATAAGACAAGATGCAATGCTTCCATCCATCTCGAGCAGTTTCTTTTTACAGTATTATGCATGCACACATAATGCTCACATGCTCATGTTTTTTTTTTGCAGACCGACTGGCTTCTATTCGGTCGTATGAGGACATGCCAGTGGTGAGCGCAAATTTTCATTTTCCACCGAGGTTTTGTCTTTATCTGTTTTGTTAAATTGGATTTTTTTTTCCATGGACAGTTTAACAAAGCGAGAGAGAGCTGCAAGTATAAGACAGAAGCACACACCACCAGATAGAGCCAGAGATACAGAATGGGTTAGAGAGTGTGGACAGCACAGGCAGGACTGTTAGGCCAGCTGCTCTCCATTCTCCCGCTGATGCAGGACGAATAAGCCAGAGTTTAATCACAGCGCTGTAATCACAGGATTACAAACCATGGGAGAGTAATACACACTAATTACAATACTTTAAGGCACACCACACACTGAAAGTTTGCACAATACAGTCTAAATATGTGTGTATGTCTTAAAGCAGTGCTAACAGATGCTTATTAGTGTAACCAAGGAAACAATATTGCATACTGGAGGTCTTTAGACAAACTGAGCATGACAGTAAGAGAGAGTGAGCATGTGAGAGGAATGTTATCACGACACTGTTAATATGCAGGTAAATGATAGAACCAAAGTGTTCTGGTAAAGTAAGCAGTACAAGAGCATGCCACCGTGTCTAAAGCTCTAAAGAATGAGGCTAAGAATATTTCTGATTAGTGATCTCAGCACTCAAAATGCATCCTCTTAGTGGCATACAACTCGAACACAATTAATGATTAGGAAGAAAAGAAATGTGATTTAACCAAGCAGAAAAGAACACTTGGCTGATCCAAAGACTTCAGACTGATATTCAGAGAGTGGTACTGATAGATTTCAAGTATTGCAACCTAAAGCACTCTGCTCTCAGGTGCGCAATGAAAAGAAGCAGGCTGTTCGGAACCTAAAAAAATGCAAAGGTCTTATTGGTCTTTTCTGGGCTATAAATCTTACTGTTTCAGAGGGCTGTTTATATGGTTATTGAAATATGTATGAGCCCAGTCCATTTTTGTACTCATGTTTTCTGCATTAACGATGCTGTTATTGTTTGATCCCGCGAGGCAGCACAGTGCAATTCAAGAACAAATTGATTGGTAATTCAGCAGCGTGACACCCTCGTACTCTGTGGCCTCTTTGTCATGATTTGTTTCTAATTAACGGGAACCCTTTGGCACAGGAAACACTGAGACAACGTCTGAGGCTCCTGACCGAGGAGAAATCTGACCTCCAGAGTCAGCTAATGGATTGTCATCTTCAAATTGAACAAGAAGGAAAGGTGTGACTCCCAGCTGTCCCTTTTGACAGAGAACAGTGAGAGGGATTGTTTGAGGCCACAATGTCTGCTGTTCTACTTATGTTTTTTGTTTTGTTTTGTTTTGTTTTTAATTTCTTAGACAAGCAGCTTTAGTTTTTCCCAGGTAATAAATAGTTTACTTGTGAGTAGCCACCATTAGCAGTGGATTGAGAAAGATTTAGTTTTGTTTATTGTTCTGCTCAACAAAGACTGAGATATTCGCTGAATGCTGGTTTAGCAAACAGCATGTGCAGTCAGTAATCCCTGTTGTAATCTGTTTCTCACTAACATTGAATACTTGAGAAGTGCACACACAAACATACGCACATTGTACCCACGAGCAGATAGATTATTGCCTGATAGAACAAGTGTGGCTCATGAATACAAAAATGTGACCGTATATCTTGCTGTTTTTTTCCAAATTTCAGGCTTTTCATAAAACCAATGATGAGAGGCGGGCATACCTGTCAGAAATTGCAAAGGTAAGCAGTCACCATCTTAAGCAAATATCTGTTAACGACTAATCCTTGACTGCTAAAAACAAGCTCTGGTAAGTGTTAGAGTAAGTGTTATACTTCTAATGACATACTCTGCATGCTGTGTTTCTGCTTTTTTCATGCAGTTCTCATTTATTCTCCTGTTATATAACAGGTCAGTCTGCTCAGGCAAAAAAGGGAGTCAAGGACTTTCCTCTGTATGTTGCAAACAAAACAGGTTTCTGCAGAGCGCAAGCTAAAGTGAAACTGAGTTCACTGTGTTTTAGAGACCGTAGTTCACAGTTACTGCAGCTGTACATCATGTGTCTACAGCAGGGATGTCAAACTCATTTTACATCGTGTGCCACGTATAGCCAACTCTGATCTTAAGTGGGCCAGACCAGCGAAAGACATTTAACTGAACATTTAATCACTGAGATGTCTTTAATGTACAAAAATGTCAGTTTAACAGTGCATTTCAGTTTTTCTACCTGATAAATGTGTAAAATTAAATAAATGTGGTAGCTCATTGCCTGCCCAGACTGTCCTATATTTCTAAAACAAGGTTTTTGTTAATTCAAAGAAAAAAATGAACTTTTCTGTCATTTAATTGTTTATCTGCTACTTAACTACTTTGTTGCCATATCAGCGGCATTAGGGGAGGTCTTTATCAAAAGGAAAAGCTGTAAAACTGATGAAAATAATGTTAAAAGTTCAAAATCTATGCACTCCTTCACATTTTTCAAAACCTTCCTGTGGGCCAGATTGGAGTTTTTACTGGGCCAATTCCTGCCCACAGACCTTATGTTTGACACCCCTGGTCTAGCGTGGACTTGAATTACTAATCGGTTATCTTCTCCTACAGCTGTCATCTAACTATGAAGCTCAAAGAAGACAGTACTTTGCACAGCCACAGAGGGCACTCGAGAGCAAGCAAATGAGGTCTGTGAAGCACAACGCCCATAGATTATGGACAAAATAACATAAACAGCAGCGCAATAACATACTTTCTAGAATGAATACAGAATGAGCTTCAATTAAAAGTTTTTATTTTTAAGGTGTTTGACTGACTTAATTCTGATTTCACTCATTAATTTGAGCGAAAGCAATACATATGTCACTGAAATCAGTTTTCCCTTGACTCCTTAACTGTGTATTCTTGCTTGACAAACAATTCATGCTGTAAATAAATGAATTCTGACATTTTCTAAGGCTATTATTGACATAATGACTGTTATATAAAGCCATTGACATTGTTGTTTTAAAGAAAGCAGTTTTGGTAGATATAAACTGTACTTTTCTCCCTGTCATCTCCTGTTGCTTAGAGGGAAGCAGACTGGCAGGAAGGCAGAGGCTGATTCTAAGAAAGGAAAAGAGGGAGGAGAAGAAGATGGCGGCGAGGCCTTTGTGAAAGAAAGAGGAGGTGGTGGTGGAAGAATAGCAGAGAGAAAAGAAGAGAAGAAATTACAAAGGAAAAGCAGGTTACCCACGCTTAAGCACAACCTGAAGCACGATCTGTAACCCAAACTTAGTAATGTTGCTTTTTATATGGTTATGCTTTAGTTCACATTGCGAGTGATTATGTTGAAACACTGAGATTTCTACACTAACCAGCCACTTAATTAGGTAAACTTTGTACTGTCCAGTACTCAGCTGGACCTCCTTTTCCTTTCAGAGCTGCCTTAATTCTTCATGGTATTGATTCAACAATATGCTAGAATGATTCCTCACAGATTTTGGTTCTTTTTGCATCATGCAGTGGCTGTACATTGGTTGGCTGCACATCCATGATGTAAATCTCCCATTTCACTACAACTCAAAGGTGCTCTACTGGATTGAGATCTGGTGATTATTGAAAACATTTGAGTACAGTTTGAGATGATTTGAGCTTTGTGACATGATGGAGTGTCCTGCTGCAAGCAGCCATCAGAAGATGGGTACACTGTGGTCATAAACAGATGGTTAGCAACTACACTGAGGCAGGCTGTGGTGTTTAAACAATACAGCGCTGATACTAAGTGACCCAACGTGTGCCAAGAAAATATCTCCCACACCATTACACCACCTCCGGCAGCCTGAACTGTTGATAAAAAGTATGATGGATCCATGCTTTCAAGTTGTTTAGACCAAATTCTGACTCTGCCAGCTGAATGTTTCAGTGGAAATGAAGACTCGTGTTGCCAGACGACATTTTTCCAATCTTCTGTTGTCCAATTTTTGTGAGCCCTTATGAATTGTAGCCTCTGTTTCAGTTGAGTTAAATTTTATTTATGTAGTGCTAAGTCATCACAAGGCACTTTATATTGTAAGGTAAAGACCCCACAATAATACAGAGAAAACCCCAACAATCAGAAGAAACCTCCATCAGAACCAATTTCAGGGAGGGGCAACCACCTGCAGCAGCTGGTTGGGGGTGAGGGGAGGGAGACAAGACAAAAGACACAGTGTGGAAAAGAGACAGAGATGAATAATGACTAATGATTAAAAGTAAAATGGTGGATGAACACATAATGAGTAAGAAGAGTTGAATGAATGAGAATTGCGCAGTGCATCATGGGAATCCCCCAGCAGCCTAAGCCTATTGCAGTGTTGCAGTGGGAGGATTCAGGGTCACCTAATCCAGTCCTAACTTTATGCTTTATCAAAAAGGGAAGTTTTAAGCCTGACCTTAAAAGCAGAGAGGGTGTCTGTCACCAAAACAAAATCAGAACCGCAAGTAAGACAACAGTCTAAGAGCAAAGTGCTCTATATGGTACTATGAGGTCTTTAATAGGAGATGGACCTTTAGATTTGATTCTGGATTTAACAAGGAGCCAATTAAGAGGACCTAAAATGGGAGAAATACTGCCTTTCTCTTGGATCAGCCCAAGGCTTTTTAGGGAATTTTTAGGACATCCTGATAATAATGAATTACAATAGTCCGGCCTAATATTTGTTTTTCCAGCATCACTCTGACGCATGATGTTTCTAATTTTAGAGATGTTGTGCAAATGCAAGAAAGCAGTCCTACATATTTGTTTACTATGCGTATTGAAGGACACATCCTGGTCAAAAATAGCAAGTAATGCCATGCCCAGGTGCGGTATTCTGCTTCGTAGCTCGTCTGCTTCAAGGTTCAATGTGTTGCATGTTCAGAGATGCTCTTCTGGTTATTTGAGTTACTGTTGCCTTCAATTTGAAGCAGTCCATTCTCCTCTGACCTTTGACATCAACAAGACATTTTCAACTTGAGAACTGCTACTCAATGGAAGTTTTCTCTTTTTCTGGCCATTTGTGTAAACACTCAAGATGGTTGTGTGGGAAGATCCCAGTAGATCGGCAGTCTCTGAAATACTCTCTGGCACAAACAACCCCGCCACATTCAAAGTCACTGAAACCACCTTTATTCCCCATTCTGATGCTCACTTTGAACTTTGGCAGATCACTTTGATGTCCACATGCCTAAATGCTTTGAGTTGCTGTCGTGTGATTGGCCGATTAGATATTTGTGTTAACAAGCAGTTAAACTAGTGTACATAATAACATGATTATGAATGTATTTCGGTTTTTCTGTCCATTTGCTGCAATTGGTATTGTGTTTTTATTTTTGTATTTTTTTTTTTTGCATTTGATACAGTAACCACAGCATTAAGCTGATGTCAAGCTATAAAATGCTACATTTACAACCAAGTGTGGGCTTAGTGTTTTCTTACATGTTTCTTTTGAAGAAGATGAATTAGGAGCTGAATTATTTAAAAAGAGAAATGTTTAAAATATGGGGTTTTTAAACTTTTGTGGCTAATGCCTTTATTTCAGGACAGGAAAAAAGCTGAAGGCTTTGAGTGTAGTGTGCCAGAAGCCTGCCAAGTTGAACATTTCTTGTGTCACTGCAGTTTTTTTTAACACCTCCTACGATTTGCATTACGTATGCAGCACCACATCACCGCTCTCGCTGTTTGTAGTTTCTCCACAGAGCAAACAGTCACCCATGTCCCACCTACTGACCACCTTTTCAAATGTGGGTGTCAGAAAACTCTATCGATATGAGATGAAGTAGTGAATAGGAAAAAAACAAAAAAACACCAGGAGCACTGCTTCAGTTGTATTGTGAAACGTGTAGGATGGTTTCAGTTCTTCTCAGTCTTAAAACACTGAATTAAAACAAAATCATAAAGTGGACTACATGGCGCCGTAGGCCTAAATTGTATAATTTAATGTTTTTGTCCTGTCCCTGTAAACCACCTCTGAAAAGTGTCGCCTGATCAGCTCAAGTCCTAATGCTCTAATTTCCACGGGAGGAATTTGATTATTTGACTGGTATTTACTTTTTGATATGGCTGCCTTGGTGTACGCTTCTAAATGTGATCCACAACAGCTTGTTTTTCTTAGATTAATGACTTCATTTAGACATAGCCATTTCACATCGCCTCATGAAACACTGAGAACATTTGCAGCGTACCACTCTCTCCCTCTAACTAGTCTCTAGTCTTCTGCCCTCTCTATTTCATGTATAAGCTTTTTTTATTTAGCACAACTCAATGCATCTTGCCGATGAATCACACGGCCACAGAGGAACTACCCAAATGTCTTCTCCTGACAGGTGAAAGAGAATGACAAATCACAACAGCGACTCTCAAAACACCATGATTCAAAATACTGCTGCTTTACCATGCTAATTCAGTTGGCTCGCACACTTTTGTGGTAGTACACGTGTTCACACACCCTTCTGTGTAGTGTGAAAGTATTGCATCAAAATACATTAATCACAGGTTGTAAATTGCAAGCAGGTTTTAATAACTCCAGATGAGACTTCAGTATCAGGTATCAGTCCATAAATCCATCTGATTGAGCTTCAGCTTTCTTTACCATGACCTCACAGAGGTGTATTTGCAGAAGCGTGCTTGTGTTTTTCTAACATTTGAATGAAAACGTGACTGTTATGCACATCGCTGAGAATAGGAGCTTGGTGTAAAAATGTGTTTTTATGATTGTAAAACTGTCCACTTGCATACATAATTTACAAATAAAATCATACATGCCCACATGGAGGCTTAAAAGTCTTAACCACACGCGCTTCTCTTTATATCGGCTACGAGTCATGCCGTGTTACGCTTCAAGAGTTGGCCTCTATGAAGAATTGCACTTACCTAATTAGTATGGATCCAGTATTTCCAAGCCTATTTCATTGTGATTTTGTTCCACCCGGTCTATAATTAGTCAGTGGCACTGGTGACACAAATGTAGATGGAAGCAATATATGTTTGAAATGCTGGATTACTGTGAAACGCTGCTTACTAACTGCAAGATACTATATGATCCTAAGACATACAGAGCTGCTTTCGCTGTGTACCTCACATTTTGTCAGTTCTAACATCAAATATGTTTGTTTTAAGTCTACCACAACGCCAAAATCTATTTCTCTGTGTTCTCATCTGTTATTTGAAAAAAATGTGGAAATTGATAAATCTGACACATCGGACTCTCTTTTGAAAATCACATTATGTCTGGGACTGTCATATCCTCTCTGTTTGTGACGCACACCAAGTCCCCAAAATAGAAAAAAAATGTTGTGGGTGTGTTTTTTTATTATTTTATTTTAAATGTATTTATTTGTCTTTCACTCTCACACAGTAAAGGATTCATGGGCGCTCATAAGCCACTTTATCAGGTACAGCTTGCAAGTACTGGGTTGGACCCACATTTGCACACATTGCTCTCCGCAATGCTTATTTCGTTGTGGCGCAAATTCAACAAGGTGCTCGAAACATTCCTCTGAGAGTTTGGTCCATATTGACAGGATAGCGTAACACAGTTGCTGCAGATTTATTGGTTGCACATCCATGATAACCTCCTTAAACTACATCCCAAAGGAGCTCTAGTGGATTGAAATCTGGTGACTGTGGAGGCCATTTGAGTACACTGAACTCATTGTCATGTTCAAGACACCAGTTTGTGTTGATCTGAGCTTTGGGACATGGTGTGTTATCCTGCCGGAAGGACTCATCTTCTGATGGAAGCAGCCATGAGAAGATGAGTGCACTGTGGTCATAAAGGAATGGACATGGTTAGCATGGTAGGCTGTGGTGTTTCAACATTGCTTGGTTCTAAGAGACCCAAAGTCTACCAAGGAAAGATTCCCAACACCATTACAGATCAGATACAGAGACAGACTCTGTATTATTACTGATGAAAATGACATCATCAAAACATAATTAAAATGCTGTAAATAAAATAAAGGAATGGCAAGGATGTGAGAATTTGACTGCAGCTTCTTGTTCTTGTTATCATCATCACTGGCACACATAAATGTTAGATAATACACACATGCATGTGTGTGGTTCATTAGTGAGTGGTGGAGCGGGATTTTTGTAGTCTCTGGAGTCTGTGATGTAGGTCAGCGGTCTTTATCTCTTCCTGCACTGTGAGACTGGTTCCTGTCTTAACTTCAAATTTCCGAGCTTGTAGGACGAAATGAGACAGCAGCATCTTTTTCATCTCTCAGCTCGCTGCGTTCATAAGGAATTCAGTGTAATTGAACCTCTTTTGAGCTCACCCATACATTTAATTCCCAAGAAAAAGAAAGTCTTCATACAGCAACAACAGTACATCATAGTAAAAGAAATCCAGCATGTGGGTTTGTGTATAGAGTTAAAGTATTACATAACAACCCACGTGCAAATGTGGGTTAAACACAATGCTGCATTTACAATCAGTTAAGTTATAAATAATGATTTATGTGAAATATCAGGAAGGAATTGAACTGGAAAATATCACAGAAAAATATCTGTGTTTTCTCTCTTTACTGAGCACCACAGTGGTGATTTAAAATGCCATGAAGCAGGGTTGACACCCCCATCCACCCACCTCAGCTGACGCGTGCTTTTGAGGGGCTGGGTGGGGTGCAGGACCAACATCCTCCCCAGCACGGGTGGGAAGCGTGTGGTTGCATCCTAATGAGGGGTGGGGGCGCCGAATGAAAATCACGACAGAGTGACGTGGAGGAGGAGAGAGAAAGGGT
>VUQG01006889.1:0-10522 GCA_015106755.1 Etia nguti | reverse complement strand
GGCTGCGTTTCTTCAGAGAGCACCTGTTACAAAATGCATTTGGGTTTTTTTTTTTTTTTTTTGTTTTTTTTTTTTTTTAAATGTTATTTTTTATTTTTTTTTTTTTTTTTTTTTTTTTTTTTTTTTTTTTTTTTTTTTTTTTTTTTTTTTGTGGGGGGGGGGGGGGGGGGGGTTGAATAAGCTAGAATAAATACAATTAATATTCTCAATGAGAATTATGCCTACCTGGGACTGCTGTACACTGTTGTCTTAAAACACATATTCAGACAGCCACTGGTAACAGAAACCAGTCCTGCCAGAGTTTGGTCAACTTATCATAGCTGGCAAATCGCATCAACCATTGCCAAAACTTACGCAAGGTAAATAGTTCCTTAATAACACAGTCAAGTATGTGGATACCATTAGTGCATCTCAAAATATAGTATATGATTTTTTTTTTCATAATTCAACTGAAAAAGATAAACTTTCAAATATTCTATATTCATTACACATAAAATGAAAAAGAAAAAAAAATCCAAACCTTTTTTGTTTTAATTTTGATGATTATGGCTTATAGCTAATGAAACTTGGAAAACCAGTATAAGATTATTAAAAATAAAGAGATGGTTGGAAAGGGGAACTGGTAAATTACAATCCAAAAGTCACTACTGTTGCCTTTCATTGCCATAAAATTATACTATAATTTCAAGACAGGCTTTTCTGTGTTTAAAACTGTAAGAGCAAGGTAGTTAGACTCAAGGTTTTCATTTCATGGTAGCAGAGATATATCGTACATATCTGTGGTGTGGTCAGCACGCATCAAATGATAACTTTGCTTCTCTGGTCTTACGTGTTTCATTACTACTGTGTTCCAATAACATAAGGTGAAAATGCTTTTCTTTTCTCTATATGTCTGTGCAAAACAAAACAAAACCCCCCCCAACTTTAATATAATTTTAAATAAGATCCTTCGGTGCTATCCAATTGCAAACATCAGTGGCATTATTATCAAAATTTGAACAATACTATACAATACAACCCATACTTTTTCTTGTGGATGAAGTCAGATTTTTTTTTTTTATTTCCATCGAGACTAATTAATGATAGTAAAATTATTTAAACAAAGTTAGCTGGAGGATGAGGTTTAGACATAAACATGGACTTTTTGAGATGTTTTTGAAGTTCAAAACTGTGCGCTGTGCGCTGCGATGCTGCAGTAAGTCAGGAAGTGGTTAATTAGCAGGTTTTTTTCTTTTCAGAGGGTAAAACCTCACTTCTCTATTCATCAGTAGGAGGAAAACATTGATCGACTGAATTAGTATCTGTTGAATGTGGTCACCAAAGAATTTGAAGCACCCAAAGAACCTCGTTGGTGTTCTTCAATCCTACATTTTCTTAGGCGTCACGTTCTCAGGGATTAGCCTTTCACCGCAACCTTTTTATTTATTTACGTCTAATCAGTCCATCTGCCCTTTCTTGGTGACTACTTCCACTGTACAGAAAGCTTGCTTCCTGTTTTAAGCACAACCCCTCAAGACCGCTCTACCCTACCCACCCTTGCCTACTTAAAACCATGCATAGGAAACAGCGTACACACTGTAAATACACAAGCCTGCAGCGGTGTTAATTTAATGGCCATGGTGGTTTAGATTTCACAGCGCCTCAATTCAAGATGACTTTGCTCTACAGATTGGGAATATTCCTTAATATTCTGTGGATACAGGCTTTCTTTGTGCCTGGATTACAGTGTAATCTGTCAGAGGAAGGTAGGGTTTAAAGGATGGTTTATTTATCAACACTGAAGTATAGAACGATAATATCTTATGTAACCACACACTATCTATTGCCAAAGTGTGAAAATGGGAGCAATATAGATACTCAGAGCACGTTTCTTTGTTAGTGGGGCATATTGCATAAATATGAACTTTGGGCTCCTTGTAAACTTGAATGCAATGCCCACAATGTCATTTTTTTGCATTTCCAATATTCCTCATTTATTATGTTTGTCATTTTCGGAGCAGATGTTTTGTTCTTGAAGGATGAGCCTAATCCAAAGTGTTTCTCTCGGACAACATTGGATTTCACCTGCTTCTTCGAGACTGCAGACAACAGAACTTATAATTTGTTCTACCCTACAGAGTATGTTAAACACTGTGAATCTACTGAACTTTCTGTATTATGCAAACTATTAAATACTATTTATGTATTGTGTTTAGACGCTTTTTGATACTTCTGCCATGCTAATGATATTTATTTAATATTATATGTGTACGCTTCCGCTGTATACTGACTACATTTTTAGGAGAGTTCTTAGTTAGTTAGTTTTTTTTATTGAATGTATTCTTTTGATAGAGTAAACCCATTTTAATGGTTTATTCACAATAGCCACCGTTATTGCATTTCTTCTTACCCACAAGGCAAGATGTTTAAAACTGTTTTATTAGCTCATTAATGAGCAGTCCTGCCTGTTGTGTTTTTATCCTAATCAAGCTCTGGAGTGCAGAGGTGTGAATTATCCGTCCAGCGAACAGAGAAGGGAACTTTGCTGCACATCTGCTCTTTTCCTGACGTTTTTTGGTTTGCTGACTTAAACCTTACAGTCAACGAATCCCTTACGAACACCACCATCTACACTCGGACTCTCTTTATGAACGAACACGGTAAGACATCTTGTCTTTGCAAAACTGACTTTTTCATCACATGAAGGGTATTGAAGAATTTTTACTTAGATACTGTATATTACACAATTTAAAACATTTTCATCTTTTGATAAAGGTGATGAATAGATGCTGAGTGTTATGAGTTAGATCAAAAATAAGCTGGAGTGAACTGGAATTTCCATCCTTGCATCCTTGAATCCTAGTTTAAAGGACGGGAGGGCTTTAGGATGATTTGCAAGGAAGTAACTATGTTGACTAAAAAGAGAGCAGAAAGCACAGATAGCAGTGCTAGCTTATTGTGGGTAGCGCCAGTTAACTAGACAGTCAGGGGCCACCTGAACCTTTGCCAAGGCACTAATCAATTATTCCCACCATCTTCCCATCTATAATCCTATATTGTGTTCTTCCTTCTGTGATGATGTTTCAGCCCCAACTCCTAAACCACAGTGTTATTCTTTCAGTTCTTTTAGATCCACCAGTTAATCTTTCTTTACACCCAAATGGCCAAGTGGGACAGCTGAATGCTTCATGGACTTCAAACGTAAAAGACGTAGTGAATGGAGTGAAGTACAGGATTGAGTACTCCTCTGAGGTCCATTACAAGGAGGTAGACCTACAGGTACACACAGCTTTGTCTTTCAGCTGCTCCCTTTAGGAGGTGCTGCAGCACATCATCTGTTTTCATCTCACCCTATACCCAGCATCCTCCTCTGTCACACCAACCCTCTGCATGTCCTCCTTCCATAAATCTTCTCTGTGGTCTTCCTCTTTTCTTCCTGCCTGGCAGCTCCATCTGTCACGGTTCTGGGTCCTTCTGACCCAGCTTTTTGAGTTCTTGTGTTGTTATATTATGGTTTATGTTTTGAGTCCTTTGTTGTAATATGTTTGTTATTTCCCTGGGTTTCAGTTATGGTTATCATGATCTAATGAACTATGGATTTCTGGACCGTCACCCTCCGGGTCGGTCCCCTGAGGAGTTATGAACTGTTCCATGCGCTCCTGTGCCTTTGATGGACATTTGGTTTTTGGACTCAGTTTCTGGCCCTGTGTCCTGGACCCCCACCGCCCACCCGGGTTGGGTTGTTTTGGTTTTTCATGGTTGAGGGCGTCTGGAATCCGCCCTTGAGGGGGGGGCTCTGTCACGGTTCTGGGTCCTTCTGACCCAGCTGTTTGAGTTCTTGTGGTGTTATATTATGGTTTATGTTTTGAGTCCTTTGTTGTAATATGTTTGTTATTTCCCTGGGTTTCAGTTATGGTTATCATAGGTTTAGTTCTTAGGTTTTGTTATATGGCTTCCCTGTGTTCCATGTTGTGTCTACTGTGCCTTTCTGTACCATGTTTCAGGTTCCTATGTTCTGTCTCCCCAGTTGCTGTTAAGTTTACATGTCTAGAGTTCAGCCAATGTGTTTCCTGTTTTACTTTGAAGGTCCGTGTCTCGTGTCAGTGTTTCTAGTTTTGCTTCCCTTGTCTCGTCCAGCCTGATTACTCCCAGCTGTGCTCTCCTTCTGTGTCTCATTCCCTCGTTATCCCTCAGTGTATTTAAGCCCTGTGTTTCTTTTTGTCAGTGTTGTAGTCTCCCTCATGGCTGTGTTTCCCTGGGTGTGTCTGTCAGCTAAACTGGGACATGGATAAACTAAGTTTTTCCATGCCATTCTGCAATAAAGCAGCGTTTTGAGTATAATTCCTGCGTGGTGAGTTTTGCGTTTGGGTCCTTCTCCTGCCTGCACACAGCTGAAACATGACACCATCTTATCCTTCAATTGTCTGATACATCCACTGTCCCTCATCTGCACATGTTCAAACCATCTCAGCCTTGCCTCTCTAACTTTGTCTCCAAACCGCTCAACCTGAGCTGTTCCTCTGATGTGCTCATTTCTAATTTTTTCCATTCTGGTAACTCCCGATGAAAATCTGAACATCTTCATCTCATCCCCCCTATCTTTTTCTCAGTGCCACTGTCTCCAAATCATCCACCATAGCTGTTCTCACCTCCATTGTGCAGACCTCCTCTTTCACTCTTGTTGCCATCTTTCCCTTGACACTAATCTCCAACCACCCCCACCCTGCCTTCACTCCTTTATTCACCTCTTTTATGCTCTGTCTGTCAGTTTAAATACCTGGTATTAACCATCTAAACTCATTTGCCTTCACTACCTTTACTTCAATCCACCTCTCTTCCTCTCATTCACACACGTGTATGGTCTTGCTTCTACTGACTTTTCTTACCCTGCTTCACAATTCAACTTCCCTTTTTAGACCTTGGGGTTAAGACCATCTTTATGGATGGTATAAAGAATAGTTTTAGTCTTTACGGCTCAACTGCTGTTCATGATAACTGGATGTGAATTTTTATACAGCTCCCCAAGTTCTATGAAGGTTTGAAGTTAAGCATTTGGTGGTTAGTGTTATAAAAGGTAGTCTAAAGACTCGATTCTCCAAGCACATCTAACTTGGAACTTTTTTTTTGTCCAAATATAGAATTCCATTTACTGTCAGTTTGCTACACAATCTTGATAACCAGTGCCAGAATTACCAAATAATTCCAGAGCTCTGCCTTCTGAGACTGACTCATCTCTTTGTAGCTTATATTTTTGTGGTTACTTTGTTCAAACGTACCTTTACTTGTTTGCCTCCATCGACTGTTTATATAAGTCGATGATGCTTTTGATTTCTACCTAAGAAAGAGGACACCACACTGGATTCTCTGAAAGAAGGTGAGGAGATTAAAGTGCAGGTCGCTATTAAAGCTGCTGATCCATTTGATGGTCCTTGGAGCAGGTGGTCAGATCCTGCGCGAGCTGTGGTCCCACAAAGTGCAGGTGTGTCCAACAGAGAATAAAATGGTACCCATTGAACAGCACCTGGTTGGTTAGTAATGATCTTTTCCCTGCTTTTCAGATGACATTGCACTTTTATGCTTCACCTCTGACCTGCAAAATGTCACCTGTCACTGGAATTTGAGCAAATATGATAAAAACCACTTTGGACTTTTTTACCAAATCCTTCACAGGTAGCACAAAACACTCGTTCATCACTGAGTGAATTATTACTCAGATCACTTTTCCATCCACCTGTGTTCTGGCAGGATTTCATTTAGTGATTTTATGTTTGGCTGAGATAGAAAAGCTGAAAAAAAATAAATGAATAAAAGGAAACAGAATTTGTACATGAACAGAAAATAATGTATTTTTTAAAGTGACTGGCTGGATATTGTACACAGCAGTAGTGATATTTACCTACGTTTTCTTGTAATATCCTCTGTAGTAAAGACTCATCACATTCGGAGAAGTGTAGAATTAGAAAAGAAAGCCACAACAAACAAAAGCAGCAAAATGATTTCTGTGACAATCATTTTCTTTCCTTTCCTTATTACTTTTACTGCACATGCTATACTTACTAAAGCATCCATCCGTCTTAGGGTCACACAACTTACTAAAAAAATTCTATAAAAAAAGTTCTATAAAGTTCTATCTAATCTAAAATGCTCAAACTAATTCAGATCTTCAGATCAATTCAACAGAAATGCATATGACACTTTTATTTTCTGTCATTTGACTTTGTTACAACTCTCGTAGCAAGACCCTGAGGTGGACGAGTTGGACTGAATGTGTGGCTGATGAGTACATCACTGGCCTGTGTTGTTTCCATGGAGGAGAGTCCAGAGAAGTCAGGGTCAAGCTCACAAACATCTCAGGTCCAAACAGGAGGACTTTCTATGCTGGAGCATTTAGACTCAGCAACTCTGGTGAGTGGCGTGTAATTGTTTTGTTTCCATCATTCTTGGTTCGTTTTGGGTGTGCTATCCGTGTTTAAACTGAAATTACTAATTTCACTATCAAGAAGCAGCTCAGAAAAGTCCTCATGACTAACCAACTGTGCCATAAATGACTAGCTGCTATTTTAGTTTGTATGCTGAAGTTTTGCTTCTAAGAAAATGCTCATACATTTACTCAGATCTTTCAGTCATATCAGTGATTAATATATACAACAGTCCTCTGGTCAGTTGTGAATATGTTCAGACTTGGTTTACCTCACTAAACTTTTAATTTGGAGGAAAGGCAGAGGTTTGTTAGCTCTTAAGCTTGCCTGGATTTTTGTAGGAAACTTTCAGTTAGTCTTGTGGGCCTCCTTTTCGCTGATCAAACCTGAGATAAGGTCTTATGAAACATTTTTCTTTGCAGTCAAAACATCCCCACCAACTCATCTGAAAAGAATCTTCAAGAAAGACAAGTTGTGCTTGAAATGGGACACTCCTCTTCCATCACTGTCAAATTGCCTACAGTATGAATTTGACCACCAGCTGAAAGAAGATGAAGGATGGAAGGTAAGCAGCTGTGTAGGCTACCTGAGTAGACATTTCTGTCTTTACTGACATCCAAGGGCCATGATTGAATTGAATATATCTTCCTTCCTGCCCTTTAGATTCCCTTCAAAACTATTTAGAATTATCATGATGACACATATTTCTGTTTGTGGACCAATGATATGAGGTCTAAGCAGTGTCATGGCTGCTTGATCTTGCCACCAGATGGCGCCAGAGTTGAGCTTTTTCAGTTTACGTGCAGCGATCCAATTAAATCAAATGCATAAGTGCATTTCAAGAAAAATCTCAAAGGTGTTGTCGAAGAATGCAAAGGAAATAATATACGATAATAATATAATAATGCCATTTTATTTGCCTTCTGTTTCAGTATTTCCGTCCAGAGATGGTAAAGGGCCCTAAGACAGAAGCCTGTGTTGAGGTTCCAGCAGGCAGCCAGTACAGAGTCAGGGTCAGAGCTAAACCTGCTGGGCACATTTACTCTGGCTTCTGGAGTGACTGGTCCAATGTGTTCACAGGTGAAAACCCCAGTGACTCCCTCAGTTACACAGGTAAGCCTCCAACAAAATTCAATAAATACAAATTGACCAAAAAGTAAAATAAAAAAATATCACTAGATAGAGATGATGTAGATTACTCCTTTCTAAGAACTAGAAGCATGTAGTTTAACTTTTAGTAGTTTGAAATTATATCTTTATGTACAATGATGTTCTTTGTTGCTGTAAGTGAACAAACAGATATGATATGCACATTTCAAACTTTGATGCATTGCATTTTCAGGCATGTTGCTCATGGTGTGTATCCCAATGTTTATACTGATAACAGCCACCATCAGCACCATCGTGTGTGCCCTGCACATCAGGTAGATTTTATTCTTCTCACAGCTCATTCAAAATTTTAATTACCTATAAGGAACTCCAAACCAAGATGTTCCCTTTCTTTTATAAGGGATTTTTCTTTTTTTTCTTACTAAATTTTATGACATCATATTTCCTAAAAGTCTTTCCAAATCCCTTTTACTTGCTAGTTCTTTTACTGAGCATCTTCACAAAAAGATTTTAGGACATGTTTCGTCTCTTTTGTGCATTCTTATAGTAAGGTCAAGCAGTATTTTTGGCCACCAATTCCTAATCCCGAGAAAGTCTTGCAAGGCTATCTGACAGAGATCAACAGGCAGAAAAGGGTAAGTTATTTAACTGCATTACAGGTAATTTCATCCTGGTTTTCTTGGAAAAATGGACTAGAACCAGATATTATGTGGGATCACAAAACCCCTTTAGACCCACCCACAGCAAAAAACAGCAACTATTTATAGGAATACTCTGGTGTTTTATTTGGTCTTGGAAAATATCTACAGTCTGAATTTAGATCAGTTTTGTGACATCTGTGTGGCATGATGATAAGGTTTCTGACTCTCACCATATAAAAAAGTCCTTGCTTTTAAATGAATGAATATTAATGATATTAATAAATAGTGATCTTTTAATTCATTACAGTATCTATTACACTAGAACTCTATACTGACAGTCTAACCCTGGAGGTCGAATTCATGGTAGAGAACTAGAAGCGTGCCCCTCGTTGTGATTCTAACCTGATGAACTACCTTCTTGTAGACTTTTCCACTGAAAACTGCTGCTTTGTCTTTGGCTGTAACCATAGATACCGCTCTCATCACCAATGTTACACAGCAAAGCCATCAAGGAGATTTAGATGCATTTTTTACATTTAGATGTCAAAAAATATTTTGATCATACTAATAGCAGTATGGTTGTTTGTTTGTTTTTGAAGAAAAACAAAAGTGCGGCAGAAAGTTACCAGATTCAAGCTTGCTCCAAATGAAAGCACTTTCAAATGATCTTTTTTGCCTTATTAAAAATAAATCCTTGTACATTATAGGATCATCCTGTTTTAAAAAAGCTTTGCTCCGAGGAAACCACTACATCTGTAGTGGAGGTCATGTCTGAAGAAGATGTTTCCGAGTTTAGGAAGCCATCAGAAGAATTCGCTGAGCTCCTGTCATCAGAAGGGAGCTTCACCAGCAGCGAGCTGGCAGATGGAAGCCCCACGACAGAAATCTTTCCAGACTACGTGACTCTCAACAAAGACAGTATCTTCCTCTGCTCACAAGCAAACACTTACATATATGAGCATGTGACAGGGAAAGGAGACCATGAGATAGGAGATGAGTACCTTCCCACATGTCAGTGTTCCTGCTCTGATGGCTCAGTCTGTGTCTCACCTTGCTTATGCAGTGACCTTCTTAACCATTCATATTTGCCTCTGGCAGAGCCTGCAGATAAATTCAGCTGCAAGGTCACTGCTGCAAGGAGTCCTGGAAACATCTATACCAACTTCCCATAAGAAGGAAGAAAAGTATAGCAAGTGTTTGTTTTTTGTTTGTTTGTTTCCAGCAGTGCAAATCTTTTGTACAGTAATCTCTGGACTTTGTACTGTTTGGCTGTAAAAAAGGCTACAAAATGAAAACAGAGCTCAGCTGTGAATTATTTGAGGATTAACACATCCTTTGGCCCAAGTAAAGAAGCGATTCCACAAAAAAAGTTGTCATCAACAGTCAGCCCTGATATTCAATTCAATTCAATTCAATTTTATTTATATAGCGCCAAATCACAACAACAGTCGCCTCAAGGCGCTTTATATTGTGTAGTAGATCGTACAATAATAGATACAGAGGAAACCCAACAATCATATGACCCCCTATGAGCAAGCACTTTGGCGACAGTGGGAAGGAAAAACTCCCTTTTAACAGGAAGAAACCTCCGGCAGAACCAGGCTCAGGGAGGGGCGGCCATCTGCTGCGACCGGTTGGGGTGAGAGAAGGAAAACAGGATAAAGACATGGGAAAACAGGATAAAGACATGATATGTGGTCTTTTAGGATCAGACGGTATCAGATTTGGAGTTCAAGTTTTTGGTTGGCAGGCTTTTACAGCGACTTTCACATCCTTTCCGTCTTTTACTTCAAATTGTATATTGTATGCAGGGCTGGCTCTATCTTCTGTGGGAAAGAATAGTGAGACAATGAGTCTGTGACTGCGTTCAGTGGTGTGACCAATTAAGAATCATTTCTGAGTCTTGTGCTATACTCAGCCATATGCTCGCAGGATCCCTCTGCGACACGTTCCGGCTCATTCGCACTGCCGCTTTTTATGGAACAGAGTCTTCCGCAGCTGCTTATTTCATATAATTTAGAATTGTTATGTTAACACTTCTTTTGGGGGTGTTTTACACTATTGTGATACAATTTTGTATATCACAGTAATGGAATGCAAGGCAGTTTGCTTTGGACCTTGCAGGAGACCTTGGTGTAGAATATGTACATTCTTTCTGTATGCTGTATAAAGCAAATTTCCCCTTAAATGTTACATTGTTGCTAAGTGAATTTTCCAGAGATGACACCCAAGTGTTTTATTTTTCCCCCTCACTGTCTTACCATTGTTGTATACTGATTGTACATGTTCCTTTTCTTCCTTTTTGCAACTTCCTTCTTTTTTCTTTTTTTTTTCCTTTAAAAAAAAAAAAATTACAAATAAAATAAAAAAAAA
>VUQG01006882.1:7960-44589 GCA_015106755.1 Etia nguti | reverse complement strand
AGGTGCAGTGTATTTGACCTCTCAGGGACACTGTAGGTTTCTTGCTTCAAACTACATCTGATGATGCTGCTTTATAGCAGATATATCAGTAAACTGGTCGTAATCTCATGGTTTACTCTCTTTCCTCCTCAGACGTGCCCCGTCCCGCAGACAGCGAGGTGGAGCTACAGTTCCAGCAGTGTCGTCGATATCTGGAGCTGAACAAGGAGCTGCAGGAGGCTCGGGACCGGCTGGTACAGCAGAGGGAAGAGCTGAAAGCAGCAGGAGAGCAGGCAGACAGAGAGGTGGAAGAAATCAAAAGTCAACAACTCTGATTTGACCTTTCCTGTTGGACAGACTCTCCTTGTCATTCATGGTCTGGCTCGGTTTCACTGAAGTCTTCTCAAGCTCACTGACTCGGCACTAACCTGCGCTGGTGCCACTGTGTCAGGCGCAGAGCACTAGCTGACCTCTGACCCTAGAGCAGAAGTACATGATTTTGTATACTAAGTATTGTTGGAGATCAAGACTACTTCACAATAAGTCTGATGCTGAGCAAAGCTTTAAATGTGAAGCAACAGGAAGAGTTGGATGTCAATCATTACTAAATTATAATTAGTATAGTTAATGTCTGTCATGTAGCAGTTTAATATTTCACATTTTTTCCAGGTGTATGTTAACTGAAATTGAAATAAATGTTGATGTAATGGATCAAGGAAAAGTACCAGATGACATATTGTAAAGATAAAAATAAATGATCAGAGTTGTTTGGTTAATTTGTATCTTAAAGAAAGCACCTTGTCTTAAGAATTGTTGCCCAAATTACATTTACTTTGAGTCATGGTCAAAATACCCCCCCCCCAAAAAAAAAATGTTTGAGATTTGATTTTGAAAGTCATTTTTATAAAGAGTATAATATAATTTGCTCAGCGCTATTTTTTTTACAAAACGCGTTAAGCTTTTAATCATCTTTGGAAAATGGCTGCTTTTCACAATGTGAACCTTTTTACAGTGTAGCCATACTTTTTTTTTTAATACATCATTTGGGAGATTTGTTTTTAAAGTTACATTTTGTATGCAATAAAACTGCCATGACAAGAGGGCAGCACTTTACCAGAACATTTTACTGTTGGGTCCAAATACAGTGAAATCCGTATAAGAAAGCTTCTACTGGCTATAAAGACACACTAACCAGTGAAACCTGACATTTGGGCAAAGCAAATTACTACTTGTTATGACTTGGGCGGTGTGGACACCCCTGGCTGGAAAGAAAGTCGACACAGCGGTTTAAGGAAACACATCACTTTTTATTGAATGAAGACATTTAAAATGACATACGTCTGTTTTGCACGTTACCATGATACCTCTGGAGCCTTGTTCATGCTCACGATGCTTCGAACAAGTTCACATTTAGGTTCAGACCTGCATTAAACTTGTCTCCAGTCACGCATAAACAAGGCACCAGCAGAGAGACAGATGGTATTTGTCTCCCTGCTCATCTTGTTCACACCTCATTCAGTCTGGATGGGGCTGCTAGTGTGATTCTGCACCCTAAATCTTTCTTTTGAGTGTCAAGCACTCAGCTAGTTTCCTCTCAGGTCTACAGTTACAAGCTCAAAAGGTTTTCTCAGGATGTTCAGAAATATTGTAATTATTATGTTTGAATATTTTTCTCTGCTTAGGAAAGCTCAGATCAGATTTTTTTTTTAACGGATTTATTATTGATTAATATTCTACTTATTTACTCAATTACTTGTTAGGTCTACATCATAAAAGAGTAAAAAATATCAAATGTAGATTAAATGTCTTATTTGACCAAGGATCGTGTCAGAACAGGCGATTTATCCCATCTTATTGACGCATTGTGACTTTTCTTCCTATGCTTTTTCATGGGGAATATGTTAAGCTAATGATTTAATAGGTTATTTCATTTTGTCTGGTTGGCTAAGTGATAAAGTAGCAAACAGCTGCACCTCTTAACTGTTCCCCACAGTTTAAAAGACTAAAACACTCTTCTATGTGACTTTCTCAGCTTTGTTGAACCACACTACTGTAATCATGTGCGCAATGTTCTGCAGATGTTTTCAGTTACTTTTTCCAGAGCTTTGCACAAAATCCAATGGTGTTTGACACTCAAAAGATAGATTTCTATAGTGAATCACTTTTAAAACTTTAAATGGGTGTTGGGACTTGAATGGATTGCATTCGGTAGCTTCTTGGTTTTTATTGAAACATGCTTTGAGAATACAGTAAGGATTTTCTTTTTAAATTACCGGCCCCTTAGTGTAGACTAACTTTCATCCCATTCAGCTCAGTGGCCACACATGAAAGAGTGATGGTACAATTACAGAGAATATTCATCGTCTTTGTACTTTCCACCTATCACTACTTTTACAGCAATACAGTTAAGCAGATATTAACACATTATAAAGACTTCCAGAAGATGACTTCTGTGAGAACGCACGTCTGTCCACTCAAAGCCCGACCATCAGTGAAATAGCAAACAGTACCCGAATCTAGTAGCAAACACAACGTCAGAGGCATGGAGTCGCTTTGCTCATCTATGCTGACAGCTTATATCTTTATAGGTTTTTGCAGCACAACAATACAGATGGCAGGTAACGCTGTTGTCGGGCTTTGGAGAGTATATTAACACTGAATATTATTCAGTGTCCACAATGTTAACAGGTGTGTGTGTATACAGTCAGTGAATATATTAGCATGCTGTCAGGGAGCGACACCAAGGCTCTTCTACCCACCATGGAGCTGTAGTATATCTGCATGTTATTTACAATACTGATTAAGACACATTAAGAGTACTGGAAAGAGTGAAATCGTTCAGAATCTGCTGATGCTATAATGCTTTCTGTGGAAGATGCTGTAATATTTCTGCTTGTTTGGGTCATGTCAATTTTCAAATGACAGAATAGAACTGTTTTATGGAAATGCTCAATTTAAACTGTTATATTTCATTGCTGTACAGTACAAGTTTTGTATAGCAATATACATTCACTAAACACATGTGCAATCTGACTCGACAGCTGCAGTATGATGTCTGCTTTTATGACGCTAATAGATTGTCAGAAAGGTGTTAATGGCGTTTACTTTTAAGGTCATAATGGCTAGTTCTTATATTTTGCCCATCTAAGTGAATGGACAAAATTTTAGGAAAATTAACCAACATTTCACTTGAAATAAACATAATTATCACCTTCGTGATAATGTCAACAAAACCTGAAAATGTATGGTATAGCTGTTTTGCAAGACTGGACAAAAATATGTTTGGTGGATGTTTAAGGTGTGAACAAAAAGTTCTGAGAATAGGGCCAAGAAAATCATTCTGATTTAAACTTCTGATTTTCTGTCCAAGCTCATCTTTTTGGGCATGTCCAGATAGCTTCTAATGTGGCTTTGATTAAATGATTATGTGGAAGTCCTATCCTTGTGCACTGTGAATTCATCCCACTTGGTGAGACTGTCGTGTCTGAAGGAGAACATTCAGTGGAAATGACTTGAACTGTCGTAGATCAAAAAGCAGGACTTCTATAGAGAGATCGAAAAATTGCAGCTGCACTGAAAATGATTCAGAGACGCACATTATGATGACGATGAATGTGAGATTGACCAATTGTAAATCAGGTAAGGTTTTTGATTTCTGTTTGGACCCTCTTTATAAGAACTTTCTGATCACACCTTGTATATTCATATTGTAACATCAAGCAATCACGCCCAAACCCTCAATATATTCATTTTCACTTTCATTTTGGTATCCAGATTTTTCAGTTTTGTACTAGTTACATTTTTATCATTTAACGCACTACAAAGGATGCCTTTGAAAAGACAACAATGCGTTGAGTTTTCAAAAAACATACACAAAGTGTATACACACATCAGAAAGTTAATAAAATAGGAAAATTCACAGAAGTACAAGTGTAATATTGATAGAGGACAGCGATTTGGGGAAAAAAAGTGCATTTGAGCAATTGTTTTCCTCTGAAATGTGGAAAACCTACTGGGCTCTGTATGTAACAGGAAAGGCTAACATCATATTCAGCTGAGCACGGAAGGAGGACTCCTAGCAATGATGTATTTTATGTAAAAAATACTTTACATGTTAGTGTATTTATGTCAGTAAGAGTCTGTCAACAGTCTGCCACAGTTTGAACCTTTTCATGTAGAAGTCCAACCAAGTGATCGTTCAAAAGTTTGCATAATATTGGTCTTTTTAATCAACTGTGTCCAAGAGACTGATGATATACGTGCTGAAATTTCTAATTTCCACTAGGCAATGATTATTCTACAAATACAAAAAAAAGGAGTACAAAAATGCACGTTCTCTCCATGTGAGATTTTCCTTAGAAGTGCAATAACTGACAGGTATTGGTGGTTTGTTCAGGTCAGACTTGCCTCAATGCATACATCCAACTTTGTATGAATGGTAGAAGGAAGCCATAATCAATTGCTCAGAGAAAAATTTGATTCCACTGAATGGTTTAAACAAGGGTCAATACCCGAGGTATAGGGACCAGCACACTCCTCATCTGTCCATCTGAGTGCTGAGTCATCTGTGTTAACCAATAATCCACCAAATACCCTATGACTCACTTTTTTCCCCCTGACTTCTCAATTATTGTCCCTACTTGGTTCTGGCTGTCTTGTAGACAGCATGTCATGGGGCTGGGGATGTAATTAAATGGAGTGACTCGTGCAGCCTTGCTTGGGGATCCCTGTCGGAAAGTCACAACTCCGCCCATGTGGCTATCTGCTGTTCCAGTGGAGACGGTGCTCTTCAGAGAGCCTTCTGAATCTCCTTCCTGGAGTTTATTCCCAGAGGTGGCACTAATCTTTCTGAGGAGGGCCAGTCTTGCTACTTCCTCAGAGATCACTGGAGTTGTTTCGACTGTAGGTGAGGTACTTGAGTTGGTCTTGTTATTTGATAAATCTTCTGTCTGGACGGTCGCATCACTTGTCTTGCGGGATGCAAGTAGAATGGTTGGCAGTTTTCCTGGAAGAGCTGGTGGCTTTGGCTTTTCTCCATCGGGAGAAGGCACCAGAGGTAATGCATTTGCTGGCAGAGTACTCTTCAAGATTTGAGGTACATCTTCATCCCTGATCCTCCTCCAGGTAACTCCGTCTTTTAGTCGAGATGTGGACCTCTGCCCTTTCTTCTTGGTATCATCCTCGCTCTTTGCTCTTCCACTTGAATCAGATGAAGAGGAGCGGAGGGAAGAACGACTGGTCACTCGGCTCAGTATGTTTATGCTTGGTGATGAGGCATGACGTTTAAAGGTATCCTTGTCTTGCTGCTGCCTGAGTCCAGAAACTCTTCCAGGTCCATTTCGCTGAGCCACCCTGCAAGGGCTTTCAGAGCTTGTTCTCCTGGCTGGGCGTCTTGAAGAAAGCCCCCTTTCACTGGATGTTGCTCTTGATAGAGTTGTTGTCTGCTTCTGAAGGCCAGTGTTTGGCCTCTGGATTTGTTGTTTTTGATCTGGATCTTTTACTTGCACCCTTCTTGGGGGTTGGACAGCAGCCTTAAGTTCCTGACATCGGGATGAGCACAAGAAGACAGCTGAAGCTCCAGGAACTGCTCTGCGAGGTGATCCATTCTGAGATCCTGGTGTATTGCGAGCAGAGGTGTCACGTCTCAACATGGTCTTTGATTCCTTAATGAAAGTTAGCTGTCTCAAGAATCCATTGCGATCAGACTCACTGCCACTTGAATGGACAGAAGTCATCCTAACGAGATCAAACCGATTGGCTGGTACCACCCTATTCCCATTGACCTGGTTTGGTTGTCTACCAGTTGTTTGGTTTGTTACCAGTGGGGACAATGGTCTGGATTGCCTGACAGAATTTTGCATGAAAGGAATTCGGACAGGAGACTTCTGAGTTTTAGGTGGTGGGGATTTCTCATTTTGATTCACAACAGGAGAGCGTCCTTTTCTTTCAGGAGGACTAGTAGCTGGTGGGCTACTAGCTGGTGTAGCATTCTTTTTCTGGATGGATTTATTAGTCTGAGCTGGAGAAGTTATCTTCTTCTGTGACTGTTTGGATGGTGTTGAGCTCTGCGATGATCCAGAAGATGAACTTTTTGGTATTCTTGGAGGTGGGGTAGAGCTCCTCTTTGGCAAAGACAGTACCATATCCTGGGGGTGGCCTAGCCGGTGAAGGCTCTTTGATCTGTGCTGTGCTAGGTTTGGATTCTTTGGAGCATCTGTTTTGGTTGGTACTTTTCTGGGAGGTGGTCTTTGTGATGGAGCTGTCTCTTTTTTCGGTGTATAAATCACTGTCCTGCCTCTGAATACCACTGGTAAGTTTGGAACTGGCTTGCGCTGTGCAAAGTCTAAAGGTTTATTTGCCTTTTTGTCCTTAGCAAACTTTCTTTCTTTGGGTGTAAAGCTGGATGTTGACATGAATGACAACACTGACTCAGTCTCTTCAGAGGACGGGTCTTGAGACTTTGAAGCTTGTAGTCCAGTGACCACACAGTTAGCACCTTCTTGTATGGCTCTCCATTCAACACTGTTGAGGTCTGACTCTTTATCCCATGCCATGTCATCACTATCTATTTCCTCATCCATGTCCCACCCACCAGAAACCTTGTGTTTTTGTTTTTGAGTATTTTCTGCTTTCTTTTTCCTGGCAGCCAACTTCCTTCTCTGTTTGGGCATAGCAGATGTTATGCACTTTTGAAGGAGATCGTCCTCTGAATCCATGCTGACAGAACTTGGCGAGCTTTGCTCTTCGTATTGGCAGTGAATGTTCACTGGCTTTGTTTGCTGTACTATGTTCACTGCTTTATTGTGTCTGTTCTTGTACCATATTTGTTGGGCTTTTGATTTATGATCATCATATTCAGCATCACTCAGCGAACTGAGAGAGGAGCTGAGTGAGTAACAAGCCATTGATTCGTCTTTTATCAGATTCTGTTTTATCCTGTGAAACCCTCTGGACTTTGCTTGGGAATTATCTGACCGGCCAATATTTGTCATGCTTCGGGAAAGATTGCTTTTGCATGGTTCTCTGATATGTTTTCGATTCATGACTTCATTGTCATTGTCATAGAAGCTGTTGCTGTCCTCTGAAGAGTGTGTTGTTTGTCGGTACATTGTATTTCCTTTTTGTAAACCCATATTGATGTTACTTTCTGTGTTTTGCTTAATGACAGGCAGTTCCAGTTTTCTGATGGGGCCTTGATCTTGTCTCCTTCTTTGTTGATTAGGAGACTGTTCACGATTTTTTTGGTTTGCCACTCTATCAGCTACCTCTTTGCTCTGCATCAGCACCTTCTGAGTGGGAATGACATGTCTAGTTGTTCTGCTCATTTGTATCTCAGGTGAGTAGTTCATCCGGTTGGGTTTGTGGAAATGTGAGAATATTCTCAAGTCTTCAATCCTCTTTGCCTCATCGTTCTGTTTGTTCATACCTTTAGCTGTGCAGTCTTTAGCCCCCCTCTCCCTCACTGGATATTGCAGTGTTTCATCACTCAAAGATGTCGTGCTTGAGAAGTTGACAGGTGTTCCTTCTGCTGAGTCAGTAAAAGATGAATCATCAAATTTTAAGTCTTTTTGAGGGATGACAATTCTTCTCCCAGGACACATTTGGGTTTTGCCATTTGGGAGCATCATGTAAACTGGAAGATGGATTGGTTTTCGGGCCTGGGAATTCAGAATATGAGGAGGGATCGTGGTCATCAGGCAAGGTTTTACTTTTCTCAACTTTGATGGCATTGCTGAGTTGATGCATTCCTTTAAGATTTCTATGTCATCATCTGAATTGCCCTCACTGTATCGCTCCCCATTGTCAGGTCCTTGCTCATCCTCCTCAGGGCTGTCATTTTGCTGGAGCAGGGGAGTTAATTTAAGCTCTACATCTTTCTGTATGTAGTGCTCGTGTAGAGGTAGAGCACTTAAACTGGAAGCACAAGAGAAGTTCTCAGTGGGTTTTTCCACAGTAAAGTAGATCATTGTGTCCAAATCAGGAGGAAGGTTAAACCTCTCCTTAGAGTCTGCAATCTCCATGAACTTCCGCAGACTGCTTTCCCATTGCCCAGCTATTCCCGTTATCTGTGTTTCTGGCCCATTGGGCTCAACACAACATGGAGTTTTACTTCGACTGGGAGGCATGGTTTGCCCTGGGCTATCAGGAAGATCACTAGGGCTTATTGTTCCATCAATCATTTCACTGCATGGATCGCTTTGAATTGAGCTGGCAATGGAAGGAGACTCAAAGCTACCCAGTGAACTGACCGAGCTACAGCGACTCATTACCAGAGGTGTCTCATGAATGTAGTTCTCAGATGAACTAGAAGGTGATCTGTCTTCAAGTATGGCAGGTGAAGCTCCTCTTAGGAACACTTTTTCCCTTTTGGCTGGACAGGGGATCTCAATGGGATTTGTCTCTTTGCTTGGGAAGGTTTTTGAATCAGTCATCAGCAGTTGACTGTCACTCAGATCCTCCAAGGTTTCATCCTCTTCAACTCTCTTCACCATTTCTCCGTCTTCCACTTCAATTATTTCTAATGATGAGTCACTTTCCAGTTCATTTTCACTTTGCCCGTCCAGAGCTCCGTCACCTGAGGAGAGGGAGGACAGTGAGCTACAGCGAGAGAAGCAGATTGGGGTATTTTCCACAGAATATTTCTGGACTGTCTCCATCGTTCCGATGGTTGGGCTTCTGGTTGAAGTGATTGGAGAAAATTTCGCAATACTCCCTCCTGTCATCACAGTAGGTACCCATGCTTGCCGCCTCATTGCTTGGGCAGCATGGACATTGATAGCAGTCTTTGCTACACCAAATTTGGCTACACTCTGAATGAGTGGGACCTGTTGATAAGTAGGAGACAGTTTAATTGAAGTCATGCTGACATCAGAGGACACTTTAGTGGATGCACTAACTGGTGTTTGTACAGGTTGATCTTGGTTCTTTTCTGTGTTTGCATTGCTGAGCTCTAGAACTTTTCCATTTTTGTTTTCAGCAGAATCTCTCTCTGGAATTTCTTGCTGGTTACTCTCAATCACGGCAGCAGGTCCTACATTAATATACTCTTGATGAGCCACCTTCAGGTCGAGCTGATTGGGTCGTTGCTGTTGCATCATTAGAGCTTTTGGTGCAGGGCCCATCTGGTCTTTGCTTCCGCAGTATCCATCACTAGTGCTGCCGCTGTTCAGACTATCTGTTGATACACTTGTATGGGCAGTTTTAAGGCGCAAGAGGGCATGGGCTCTGCTGAGCCGCTCCCTGTGGGCTAAGCTGCTTGTATCAGAGAGACGGCAGGGGGAACATGACTTTGCCCGGGCTTCATTGAGTTCATCCAGTCCATAAGGCCAGTCTGCCAGGTGGTCCTCAGAGCTTAGGCTTAAACTGTCCTCAGAGGATGTGTGCATGGTGATGTCCTCCACTAACCTGTCAATCTTCGCAACTGTGTTGGTGATCTTTTTTGCTAGCTTCTCTGCAGCAGCAGAGACCACATCATCAGGAGGAGCATGTTTCTTCTCGACAATCTGAGGCGGGTCTACATCTCTCTCAGGCTCACTATCCCTCTTGCGTAGCTGGTTTTGCAGGAGGTTAGAGTTGGTGAGAAACATGGACAGCATGGAGAAACTCCCAGTGTCCAGGCTACTTGAGATGTTTGGTGCCTCATCATCATCAAAACAACCGGAATCAGATGCGTAATCCTTTGCCAAACTCTCGATGTAACGTAGTGGCTTGTTGAGGGTCAGGTGTTTGGGGCTCTGTTTCTCAAGGGTATCAAAGGTCTCTGCGAGATGTTTGGCATCCAACTCTGCCTCCAGAGCTTTCTGCTTCCTCATGTAGAGTGAGGGCATGCAAGACCCGGGGGACACAACCGCAGCATCCTTATATTTAAGCGGTCGATTGGTTAGGAGGTTCCTTAAAGCTGCAGCGCTGCCCATGGCTATCATCTTGTGCTTGGAGTGGATAAGATTGCGCAGCATGCTAACTGCCCCAAGGTCCCACAGCAGCTCCTGGTCTTTTGGGCTTCTGGCCGAAAGGTTCCAAAGAGTCCCGCAGGCATTGCTTACTATGGTCAGGCTGTGGGAGCGCAGGTGCTGCAGCAGAGTCTGGAGGCAGTTGTGGTCCCTGAGGATTTGCCTGCGAAGAAAGAAAGAATGGAGAAGGCATTTTAATAACTTTGCTATATACAACTGAAAAATACCTCTTTTTGTAGTTGTAGGTTTTTATGTTTAGTTCAGATTGTGTTATTTTATACTACTGTATGGTTTCTGGTCATATATCTGGTGAACATCACATTGCATCTCCTTTCTACAACATCAACGTAATGTAATGCAACAATGTCTGAATAAAATCTGATACTTTTTTCTCCAAATGTCTCCAAATTAATTTTAATATAATACAGGAATAGGAGGAAGGGATCTAAAAAAACAGTGAATAGAAACAGGTCATGTACAATAGAGCCCAGTTTTTAGGAGAAAATTTGTATAATTTATTAATATCATGTTGCTGGGGCTTCTGTGCCAGCTTCTCTGTGACATCATACAGATCCATGAATAAAAACGTGTTAACCTGAGCACTGAGAGCAGTCTAAAGTCCAAGCAATTAGCTCACAGGGATTACTTGTACACATGCTCATGTTTAAAGTTTTTACATGAAACTCTCATCATGTTTAACATGAACATGGATTAGATGAGGGTGAAACATCTGAGTCTCATGAGCACACCTATAGTCTTCTCGTGTGGCAACCAGACTCGACACATTTCGAAGGATTCCTCCGCCGCTCTCGATGATGGCAAGTGAGTTGGTCTGACAGCGATACGTCAGTGTGCTGACCAGGAAGCCCAAAGCGCCATCCACTGAACAGATTGCTACCTTGTTGTCGATACTGTGAGCTGACAGGTTCCACAGAGCACTCAGAAGACTCTTCAACGTTGACTCCTGCAGAACCAAAAAACACAAAAACAGGTTTTCTTGGGTATGAGCAAAGAAAAAAAGGTAAAAAAAGAAAAGAAAAAAGCTTAAAGTGATGAAGAGAAACTTTAAATGTTGTAATAAATTCTGTTTCATTCAGTTCCTCCATATCATTCTCTATTATCTTCCAAAATAAAAGCTTCTCAGAACTCGACAGTGATTGCTCCTCCTTCTCCTGGGGGGTGACTTGTGTTCATTACCTTGGTGGCCTGCAGTGCACAGGTCATCAGTGCAGACACACAGCCGATGTCTCGGAGGACTTTCTTACTGCTGATGTCAGCCCTCCAGGACAAGTTCCTCAGGATACTGGAGACCACCTGATGGAGCTCCTCACTGTCGGAGGCCAGCTGGGCCACCAAAGCCTGGAGACAGCTCTTCTTCGAACACAGAGTGGCCTGCAGGAGTGAAATGAATGTATTACTATAGTGGATCAGTAAAAAGGGCTGAGCCAGATCTAAATGATGCTACTGTCATGCCTAAAGTAAAGTAAGTAAAAATGATCAGAGAAAATAATAAATTAAAAAGAAAATTTAAAATGTATTTATTTATTGTGTTGACAGCAAAACTATCTGTCCTGATCAGACTTCTGTTGGGACTTTTAGATTAAAGTGATCATTCTGAACAATGGCAGATTAGGTGTGAGTGGGGTGATGCTATTGTTGCACTGCCTTTGCTGTCAGTTAACCTCCTCACAGTGCCTTTCTGTACCTTGTTGACGACATCCCCGAAGGTGAGATTGGTCAAAGCCATCCCTGCATAGCGACGCAAAGCCATGTTGATGGGGTCGTTCTGCATGCCGTACATTTCCTGGTCCAGGTGGATCAGATCTGCCACCACCTGCAGAGCGCCTGAAAGAAAAAAACAAACTCATATGAAAATACCAAAACACATACTACAAATCAAAGCCCTGTTGTAAAGCCAAAGTACATTTAAACTTGATACTTTACTGGAGTCATTCCCAAACTTTGGCCCAATTTCAAATCTTATATTCTTCCAAAACCTTTAGTTTATCTTAACACCTTTTATTACTTTTGCCACACGACAGCCACTGCTCTACTTTGACTCTCACCAATCATGAAACATTAAACAGAATTTATATTCCATGGCTTTATTAGATATGTTTGCTATTTAAAATATAAATATTTTGTGGTAATTGCAAAATAAATTCCAAAATCGAATAATAAAAACTATTTATAATTTTAAGTAGCCTCTCATGGCACTCCTGCAGGTACATGTTCTGGTGGAGGTGTCTTCCTGTTAAAAGGGAGTTTTTCCTTCCCACTGTTGCCAAAGTGCTTGCTCATAGGGGGTCACGTGAATGCTGGGTTTTTCTCTGTATGTATTATTGTAGGGTCTACCTTACAATATAAAGCGCCTTGAGGCGACTGTTGTTGTGATTTGGCACTGTATAAATAAAACTGAATTGAATTGAATTGAATTGAACTGAATTGAAATAGCTTGAAAACACATTAAAAATAAAACAGATCAAATATCAAATCTATGCATTGCAGAAAATAACTGATAATTTCACTGTATAAGTGCAATTAAGCATAAAAACTGGTCCTTTGGTGTCAAACAAACCTAATTCGTTCATGGCTCGTCGAAACTCCTCTTCGAAGGAGAGCTTCATGATTGCGCACATGGCCTGACAGATTTGAGGGTCCACGGGTTCAGGAATATCTGTGGAGAAAAACAAGATGTTTAACCTCATCTGCATAAGTTTCTGTTATTTTGAACCTGTCGTTTTGGTTTCATCAGATTTAAACGGAACTTGGATCACTGGTGTTTTGCTTCTTATGGTTTAAGGAAAGAAATCAATAGATTTTTGTCCTCCACTCTAGAATACAACTAATCTCAAAGAATATACCTCTTACATGTAAGTCTGTTTATCTTTAACTGTACAAAAGATGGATGTAGGTGTTGTGATGTCACCCATTGGTTAGTGAACCCCGTTATGTTTTTTTGGTTGCTCGGGTTCTGATGTTGAGGTTTTTTGTTTTTTTAAACCTGGCTGACCTGTGGTTCTGGTTCCCCCTGGTGAAGGTGTCCCGGCATGGCTCTCGATCCAGTCCCAGCCACTGTCGCAGTAGGTCCGGATCTGCTCCAGCATGTGCAGGACCCTCATCTCCCGGCGGGCTTGGCCCTCATCCTGCTGTGAGTAAATGATGTTGTGGAGGGCAGCGCTTGCTCTGGACTTGGCTTCACGGCTGCAGCCTGTTGTGGTACCACCCGTTGCTGTCTCACCAGGACCGCTGCCTCCGTCTGGGGCTTCATGCAGAATCTGGACCAGAAGGGGGACACAGCCAGACTTTCTCATGGCGATACAGCTGTCCTGAGAGCTGGAGAGAGCCAGTAGAGTCCGGGACATCTCCTCCTTATCTCTGTTAGCCAGCATGGAGAGCAACCAGAAGACCATCTCCACCTGGGAAGGAAACACCAGTAACGTTCTTATCCACTTCCACCAGCCATAGTTACAAGCTATACAATGATAGAGTAAGTTTCACTCTATAAGTACAATGTTGTAGACATTTAATTGAGTTTTTCTTAAACTTAAATTATTTTTCATCTAAGGATACTGAACATTCTAAGGTGTGTTGTTACCTTGCTACCACCGTCTGCAGCTTCTGTTCCAGCTGCTGTAGCTGAGGATGAGCTGCTGTTCTCTGGTTCTCCAGCAGGGGGCTTCTCGGCACCAGACAGCTGCACACAGAAAGACAGAAGAAGAAAAATGCATAAGGATGGTATCTTTGACCTACTTCTAGTCTGATCTCCACCCTTTGCATTTAAAGCTATACTTTTCTATTTTTTAACTTAATTTCTTTTATCATTATTTAGATAAAAGAAATTATATTTTCAGTTCAGTTTTATTTTTATTATTAACATTATGGGACATATTTACCTCAAACAAACCTGTTGCCCCAAACCTGTTTAGAACAGGTACTACGATAAACATAGTGGAGGTAGGTGATAAATCTGCAGGTGATAATTTTGCATTTTTATTCATCTACAGTAAATATTGTTATACATTTAATTTTAATTTAAGTTATTTATAATAATCATCTTAGTGTGGACTCACAAACGCATATACCCAAACCTGAATAACTCATCATTTAACACAATTTATACGTTCATTTTCACAAGTCGGATAATTTTCTCGTCAAAAAGTTTTCTGTGCATACAAATGTCTAAAAAGGTAAAATCCCTCTTGCTCACTTACAGAAATTTAACAACGTGTGCACAAATCGCCTGATATGCACAAATCGCATCACATCCCCGTTTGGGGTTTTGAGACAAAGTTCATGCTGTCAACAGATCCACAAATGTAAGCTGCAGTCATGTCCTACTGTAAAACTGAAGCATCTGGGCTTTATCTGTATTCCTGCATTTTTTCAAATAAAGTGAATGTCTCTTCTAAATAAATAGAAGACACATTCACTGAAAAAAATTAATTTACCAACTACAGACACTACACAGTGGGCTGTAAATGTTAATATATGGTTTAAATAAGCTGCTGACACCTACTGACGTGTTCAGGATTAGTCATTAGGCTAACATTAATGTTATAATAAGGGAAACCATTTCTGTAAGTACCACCCAGCTGCTATTCAAACCTTGTGTTTATGAAGAGCAGCCAAGCTGTATGACATGGAGGTTGGCCTTAGAGTAAGGAGGAGCTAAAACAGCTGGTTTCAGACGGAGAATGACCTGAAGGGTTGGAGTAAGCTCAACAGAGCTAAATAAGGATTATTTTGAACCTTGAATCACGCAAAGCTACTCTAGTAGAGTCCAAGAATTAAAAGATGAGCAGAGGTTGAATATCAGCCAGTGTATTAATGTCAAGCTCTAATATTAATGCTCTACTAACTGATTAAAATATTCTACACATCTGAAGTATTTATATTTAGTTTTTTAGGGAAACTTGTCACCTGACAGCGGACATGGGGATGATGTAGGATCTTTGATGTCTTTGCTGTGAAATGTTCATTTAAGAGCCCATATCACAGTCTTCTTGCACCCATTTGTACTACTATCTTTGTGAGGATCTTTATTTCCTAAGAGCTTCCCCTAAACCAGAGCATGAACCCTAAAACCAGGTCTGACCCTTCACACCTGAGTCCGCTGAAGGTCTGTCCAGCAGTGAAAACCAGACCCCATGTCCTCACAAGTTCTAAAACTCACATTGGTCCTCACACAGATAAACATCCACTGACAAACACACAGCTTCATTTGGATTCACAGACTGAAACCTTCAGAGACTCCCATCAAAGCTTTCACCCCCCCTGCCTTCATCCCATCACCATGGTAACGCCTCGGGGTGTGATGTGTGAGCCAAAGACTGTCTACAGACAAAGAGGGGTGTGTGTGTGTGTGTGTGTGTGTTAATCTCTATTTTCCTCCTGAATATTTTTCCGTCCTCCAGTTGGACAGACCGAATCTTTGGCTCGGATCCAAACATCCTCCAACACGAGCAGCTGCAACGTGACGAGAAAATGGCCGACAGCATGCAGCAGAGGATAAAACATCATCACTTTCATTCTCTATGAACGAGGATGACCACCTCTAGTAAGAGTAAAACACATAAATCTAACACTCAAACACTATTTTGAAACCTTTCAGCATTAAAGAAAACAGTGCTCTGCCTTAGACCTGCCATCCAGGTGCTGCACAATCATCTTA
The DNA here is from genome assembly GCA_015106755.1 of Etia nguti. NCBI lineage: Eukaryota > Metazoa > Chordata > Actinopteri > Cichliformes > Cichlidae > Etia > Etia nguti. The sequence continues at coordinate 28,986 of VUQG01006882.1, read as the reverse complement.
CAGAGATAGTCAGAGACTGTGAGATAGGCTACTGCCTATCAGGTCACGCTGAGCTCTTGCCACAAGAATATTATTAAAGACGCACACTTCTCAGAACATTTTTATTGACTGCTCTTTCTGTAATCTTTTTATCATCTGTTTTTATTCCCTGTAAATTTATAAATCCTTTTTAAAAGACATTCATGTTTCAAATTTGTGAGTATCTGTCTCTACCGTTGTTATGGAGACAGATATCTTTAAACCCTGGATACATAAAACCAGGACAGATCCTGAACCCCAAAGCAGGAGGAGAAGGGCTGGTGCTGTTGTTTTTTTGGTGAACTGACCCTTTTAATGAGGTGATATTTGTTAGTACTGTCTGGCATCCACGTATCCATTTCTGTGGTCTCATTATTCTCAGAGGGAGGCAGAGCAGGGAAAAGAAGCACCGATTCGCTCTCTTTATCTCAGACACACTTGCTCAGTGCCAACCCTGCAGCCTGGCAACAGCCAATTGTAACACAGCTCTGAGCTGAATAAAAAAAACAGGTTTTTCTGCACAACAACGAGTCGAAGCTGAAGAGCAGGAGAGCAGAGCTGCTTAAAATCTGTTCAGATATAGGAGCCACAAATGAAAGGTTTCCACCTAATTAACACACAACTGGCAGATGACTGATAAACTGATGGGTCTACAGAGTTTTTCAAATAAGTTAAGGTTTGCTGCAATACCAAACAATCCTTATACTCTTCTTTTTACTCTTATATAATTTTTAATACATTTTTCTAGTGTCAGAAAAAAGTAAAATCAAATCAAAAGGTCCTGAGTTTGTTGTTATAAAGAACCATTAAACTAAAAAGTATTTACATTTGAGATAGATAGATATAAGCACTATCTGCTGGGCTGAAAAATAAGTTAAAATCACCAGCGTGAGCTTGCAGAACCCAGCAGGCAAGACATAGGATAAACTTTTTGAGTCACTCATTTGGCAGAAGGCTCAGTCCATCTGGACCAATACCTCACAGCACAAAAACAGTTTCTTTCCATCTGCAGTTGGAAAGAACTTACAATTGACATGTTACATTTACATGCACTTATTTTGAATAATTTTGCGCACTGGACACACATTTAATAGGTCTAGGCAGCGCCTGCAATTAGCTGATGCCAGTCCTAGTGGACAGCTAGCATCTACAGCTGCTTGTGTCAGCATCCATGTGTAAATAAGAGGCAACACCTCTAATCAAGTTTAAGCCTTAGTCCCATTTAAACAGGTGGTTTATTTTTAAAAAACATTACCTGTGGTACAGTTGCTAAGATGGAAAATTTAGGTGTAGAGACCAAAATTGGCTGTAAATGTGTTTATTTCTGCTGTAAAATTGGTCATTGTAAAATGGTTGTTTTTTCAGATTGACTTCCTTTTCAAACCAGCCACAAGTAGCCATTAGAGGAACTGCAGCCTTTGACACTTAATCTGTGGCTTCTTTTTCCAGGGTTGGAGGCCAATGATGAGTAAAAATGAGCTATCCCATTTTCTTAAAAATGCAAAAGTAAGTAATGAAAATCAATGTGAAAAATGCTTAGCATCATAAATATAAGATGCCAGGATTTTGTTTTATTGTGAAAAATATAACTGACAGTGACACAAACTGCTACAGCTCAATTCACATCTGACCAAATACTAACACTTGACTTATAAATCTTTTTTTTTTCTATCATTTTTGTTTTGGTTTAGCTGTAAAGCTGCACTGACTGACCTTTATCAGAAATAAATTTAAAGCACCGTTGAGATACAAACAGTTTTTGCTCAGTTATTAAACTGAATATCTAATTTCTGTGATTTTCTTATGGAGTACTTGGTTCCACATCAAAGACTGTTTATGTGTAAAGACAGAAAGTCCTGAGTCTGGGAAGAAACATTGTTATTGCTTTTTGTATTGCACCCAGTGGGCTGCTGTCAAACATTTGTTGTGCATAAAGATGCTGACCAGTTGTGTAGGTAAAATAATAATAATGTTTTAAATTTCAGGCCATGTTACTGGACTGGACTGCCATGTATATTGATGGTCAGTGGTAGTCCAACATGTAGTTTCTGCTTCAGGACACCAGACCATGTGACTACAGCCATGCAACTGAACTTGACTTCATATTTCGTCACAGCAGAAGCAGCCAAAGTGGAAGCACTCCCCACAGCCAACCAATCGTCTGCTCTGCAGTAAGGTGAAAACATGGAGACAAACTGGTTGAACCAGAAACCAGTTCAGAAATGCAAGAAAATCAGAGGGAGAGACAGATTTACAGCAGAGAGAGTGTGTGTGTGTGTCCTTGTGTGTGTGTGTGTGTATGAGACAGAGGCCTTGGTGTTTTGTTTTTAAATCTTTTTGTGGTTCGCAAATGAAAAAAGAAGAAACGTGAAGCAGATGTGAGTATTTCAATGAGACGCTGTTGTTAAGAGTAGATTATTGGATTAACTCCTAACAAGCCTAAACATGACCTGAGAGGTTTACCAACTATGTATGAACACGCTTTCTGTTTCCAGCTGGGAAATCTGGATTCAGAGAATCATATGATTCAAGTATTTCTTTAAAAGGACCGAATCAGCTGTTTAGATGGGAAATGATCGTATTTTTAAATGTAGCAGACTGAATATTAATATCTATTATTCAGAGCTAGGGGAAAGCGCATTTACTTTTTTTCTTTCCAGAAGAAACATTTTAGTTCCTGAAACCTTTTTAGAGAACATGTATTTCATTATTTGTCATTGTTTAGCTAAAATTGGGTTAGAGAGGAAGTAGTCTAAGCAAACTAACCCAGGTTCCCCTTTCACCAGACCAGAAGGGATTTAGAATCCTTACTTGGACCTGGAAAATCTCCCTTTGGAGGCATCCAGATGGCATCCTGGTCAGACACTTGAACATCCCAGCTGTCTCCCTAAAATGCAAAGGAAGAGCAACATTTCCACTATGGAAACTATATTAAGAGGCGGTGCTGGTACATGTATATTTACATGTACTTTCTTATTGTTAGTTGCATTGCAAGTTATTCTGTACTTGAATGTCCAGGGGACAGTCAGCTTATGTCCTGGATAATGTGTGAAAGTGTTTTTGAACTATAAGAAGACGTCCTGATTTGGGTGTTCAACATTTGGCTAGAATAGACCCCAGAGATTCAGAGGTCACAAAAAAAGAATCTTTTGTGGCCTTCTTTAGGATTACACTTGTATTAGCAGTGCTACAGTCATAAATAAAAGGTATCATTTCCACATATATCTGATCGTACAGGTGATCCCCGCAGCCTAAATATCAATATCTTAAAGATTGTTGTGAAGACGGAATAACACGTCACAAGGATTAGAGAGTTTCGCAGAACAACAGAAGTTCAAAATGAGCCACGGTGAAAAACCTTCAGAGCAAAAGGATAAGACAGAGACTGAAATACAAGAGGACGACAAACTTCACCCAGAGGAATGTAACGGTAAGGATGATCAGGTGAAAGATTTACTCAAGACGAGTCAGATGGAGAAAAGGTCGGTCAGCCCGCTCACTCTTTTCAAAGAGGACTTGAGCCAGCTCAAGGAAGGACTGTTGAAAGTGTTCAAGGACAAAGACACAAATCCTAAAACAACACAGCCACCAGAAAAGCCGATCGGCACTCTGACTCTGCTCAAAGAGGACTTGAATCATTTGAAAGAAGACATCTCCAGCGTCTTCAGAATCGGCCTTTCAAAGGAGCATGAAGACAAAGATGGTGCTGCAAAGGAAGACTCCTCCAATGCTGTCAAGATAAAAGCCACTAAAGCTGAAAGAAGTGACGAGCCCCTCGTGAATCTGTTCAAGAGAGGTAATCTTTCAAAGATTACCCAAAAACCAAAGGACAGTCAGGAAGTTAGGAAGACACTCTCAGTCAAGACAGAGGAACAAACGGATAATGGATTTATGAACAAAAACCCAATTAGCACTGAGGAAACTAATAACAGTAAGACGGAGAGGCTGAATGACATAGATGACAGCAAGCTGGATGCAAATGTTTCCCAGGAGGTAACTGAGAGGAGGAAGGCTTCCTCTGAAACACAACACATCCAGGAGGTGATGCGTGCATCAGAGAAAGGTACGTCCTGCTTTATCATGAAAAAAACCCACACGTTTACAGTCAAACTCTACCACAACTTCTGGTTTTTTATTTATTTGTCATATTCTCTGAGTGAGTGTGTCTGTGTGTGTGTGTGTGTGTGTGTGTGTGTCTGATGAAAATTAAAGGTAAATTAAATAATTTTTTTTGCTTCATTCACCTTCAAATGAATCAAATCTGATGAAGCTGTTTAAACAATTAGATTAAACAGATGGATTGGAACTTTCTCTTTTAAAAAAGGATCTTTATTTGATTACTTTTCCATTTGAAACTCGTCTTGTGTATTCATTTTTTTTCTTCAGTTAATCAGTTAAGTGAGAACGGGAAGGGGGGACATGACTCGTCAGGGGCATCAGGAAAGGAAGAGGAAGATAAAGAAGATGAAGATAAACCTTCAGAAACAGTTCAGTGTCCTTTGATTTCTAGGCTCACTTTGATCACTCTGGGAAACACCAACAAAGAAGACCTCAAGTGAGCCAAACCATTTCAAACATTCGACCTCCAAATAGATGTAATTGCAGATCTGATGAGATGCTACATGTGATTTTTTTATGCTGTGACTGTTTCTGGTCTTTTAGGGAGTTGCCAGGAGGACACCTGTGGGCACTGAAAAACTGTAAGAGCAAATAGATTTTACCTCTGCTTCTTTAATGCCTCTGTGTCTTTAAAGGTGACTTTAAAAGCCTTTGATTTCCAATACCTTAATTTTTCTACAAAATTTCCTGGTAATGTTCTCCCTGAAAAATAGTTCCAATCTAGCTGTGAATTTTTGGGCTATTTGACAGTGTGGTATTAATAATAATGTATACTTTATTGATCCCCGTGGGGAAATTCCTCTCTGCATTTAACCCATTCACTCAGTGAAGCAGTGGGCAGCCATTGGGCGCAGCGTGTAGGGACGGTACTTTTGCTCAGGGGTACCTCAGGGTAGCTGCTCAGGGGAATCGAACCCCCGACCTTCCGATCATGGGGCCACCACTCTACCTACTGAGCTATCCCTGTGTATTGCAGCCTATGCCGGTATAATCATTAAGTACTGACTCTAATTTCATTCAGGAAAAAACTGACACACTTTTTAAAGTAAATTAGAAGACCGTTAAATGTGATTTGTCATTCTGAGAATGGCTGTTCATGAGGTGTTCATGTCTCAAGCTCAGTCCCGGGCTAATCAGCTTCTCTTGTTTCACCTTCAGTCGCCTCCTACCTGACCCTTGACCCCAACACTGCCAACTCTGAGATCCTTCTAACTGACAGGAACAGGAAGGCAACTCGCGTCTGGTCAGACCATCAATACTCAGGGCATCTGGAGCGGTTTGAGTACTGTCCTCAAGTCCTGTGCAGGGAGGGACTCCTCGACAAGGTGTACTGGGAGGTGGAGTGGAGTGGTGGTGCTGACATTGGTGTCACCTACAACAACATCTCTAGAGATGGAGACACGGTGAACTGCCTGCTGGGACACAACGAGCGTTCCTGGACTCTGGAGTGTGCAGAGGGAAGCTACACTCCGTGTCACAACAGAAAGAGGTTAAAGTCCCTCTCACCCGAGAACTTCACCCACAGAATTGGTATCTATCTAAACTGGCCTGCTGGCACTCTATCCTTCTACTGCGTCTCTCAGGACATGATGGTCCACCTCCACACTTTCAGCTGCACCTTTACTGAGCCACTGTACCCGGGGTTCTGGGTGTGGGCATACAATGGCTCAGTGTCTCTCTGTCATGTGGAATTAGAGTGGGAACGTGCACTACAGTAACAACAGGATGACCCCATGATACCCAAATTATACTTTTTTCATGGCTGAGAGCAGCATGTGGACAGTAAAACCTTCAGCGTTTACAAGTCAAATGGGAACTTACTGGAAACCAGAAAGTATAAAATTTAAAATCCAGATTTCATGGAACTAAATAACCAAATCCAAAAACCACACTTTCTCTGTTTTTGGAGACAATCAAAATGACTGGTTTTGATCCAAAAAAAAAGTAACAGTTTGAGGAGTTTCTGTTCGAATGTTTATTTCTTTCCCCTGATTTAATAATACTTAAAATACACCTATTATGATGGCACAGGGTTAGGGTTTGGGGTATCATAGACTCCAACTACACAAACCTCTTGGCTACTGATGATCAGACATCAGAGACTTAATTTGTAGATTTTCTTGCATTGGTGATGTCTGTTTTTGTGATGTCACTTTAAAGCTTTAATTGCTGTGGATGTATGAGTTGGTGGGCAATGTTTGTGTGGTTCAGCACAAAACACACACAAAGCACAACACTGTTCTCACAAAAAAGCAGTACTCTAACATTTACACCACCTCAAATCAGCATATTCTCATACCGTGATATGTGATATATCCATCAGTGCTGGGTGATATGGATACAAAACCACAACATTTTAAAGATTAATGGTGATACAAGCCATCAGCAAATTCCTGTTTTTGTCAGTGGAGTCTGGTATCTTTTTTTTTATTAGCACATCCTTTCTCCACAAATCCACGAGCTTTGTTGGACATGCAATCTTAACATCAATTTAATATATACCTTCAAACTTCAAATTATTCATTGTTGGAGCAATGCAGTCTCCTTCCATGCTGTAGGAGAACTTTTGAGGGCAAATTTTCAGGGCAGTGGGATGATGGGGCGGGGCTTCAGAGGTAGAGTGGGGGCAGGGCTTCAGGAGTTGGACAATGCAGTGAGAGCAGAGATGCAAAAACTATACTCACAGCTTTGCAAATAACACATTATGTGATGAAATGTCAAACTACATTGATATAAACAATACTTCCTTATTCTATCTGAATTTATGCTGATATCTTTTCAAAAATCATGACACTGCATCACAGCAATGATGATTTTTCCTCCTCTTTTCCAGCAGCAGATTTTTACATATTTCTGCTGCTGGTCACCCACAAGAAAAAATCCACCAGCATCAGACACCAGAAGACTCAGCTGACCAATCACAGCTCTTATAGTCTCCATGTGACATCTCTGCATCCAATTAAAACTTCTGCACCTCTGCAGAATTCATCACTAACACATTTAATGCACAAATATCCTGTAGATTCACACACTGCTGTGTGTGTGTTGTGTATGTGTGTGTTAGAGTGTACAGTATATCTGACCTGTAGCTGGCTCTCCTGACTCCCTCGGGCATCCTGCAGCTCTTTCTCCAGCTGCTCTAGACGAGCAACACGCTTCTGCAACACACACACACAGAGACACACACATTTCAGATCCATCCAGATGTGGTTTTTTCCACCAGCAGTTGTCGCTGACACATCTCATTGGCAAAAATCTCTAGTCGCTGTAGTTTATAATCCAATTATTCTAATATGTCATCATGCATACTGGGACTAATAACTCAAGCTGGTAATTTGCATTCTATTCAAGGTCATTTTGTTCACCCAAGACTAACCCTCTGTGTGGATTAGGGTTCTCACAATAATTCACTTAATTTATATTACTGTGATATCCAGTGTTAAAAAAGCAAATAACAACGATGCTATATGTATCACATGTCTCATCAAGAGTCATATTTGATGTGGGGTTTCTGAGAGATTTGCCTACTATAATATACCTGTTCACAGCAGGCCACAGCAGCTGTTTAAATTTATTGAGGCTTTAACTTTGCTTCATTACACATGTGGACTCTTTGAGTGTGATGTGGATGCTAACACAGGTGGTTAAAGCAGCTAACTGCCTACTAGGCCTCACATCCACTTGCTGGCGGTTACTTAAATTGACCTCTTTGCCGTATTCATACTGTTGATGACATATTTTTAGTGCAGTTATCTGACAAATAATCTGGCATACTGTGAGGTTAATTATACTAATTATACAGATCATGAAATGAGTATGTGTGAGAAATTCTGGTTGTTACTTAGGACTGACTGGCAGGTGTGTGTTTGTGTGATGAACCTACACGTTTGAGACCAAACTCAGATAGCACTAGCTGGTAACTTATTACTGATAATTTAGCTTATCCAAATATGGCCACTTCTGGCTAGAAAAAATAAATAAATAAATAAATAAAACCAAAAAAGCCCTACAGCAGTGGCCAAACTTCAAAAATGGACTTCATAAAACCATGGATGACATCACAGTGGCTAATGTCAATGTCCAATGTTTGTCTTCTTTCAGTTGTTATTTAGGAAAACAAATTGACCAAAATCTCGATTTTAAGACTCACCTGCGTCCTGTGAACCACCTCATCACTGGTGCCGAAGCGTTCCTCCATCACAGACCGGATCTTCTGAGCATCTAACTCCAGCTTCTGCCGGATCATATCTATCTGTAGTGAAAACTGTAGCAGCAGAAACACACCAAGGTCAGAGGTCAAAGATTACTCTGATTACTGGACAAAATAACAAGTCCACATATGATTAAAAACACCCAAAACTTGCATTTCTGTGGTTATATCCTTTATTTTATCAATAAAGCCGTGTCTCACCGTGTCGATGCGTGGCAGCTGGGCCAGTTTCTGTGACAGCTCCTCAAGCTGGCTGAAGAACCAGCAGCGCTCCCTCTCTTCTCGGTCAATTTCCCCCAGCAGGAGGTCCCTACAGATAGTTGTAACACTTATTATTATATTATAACCATACAGCATAACGCTGACAGGCTAAAACCTGATTAGCATCAACTAAGGCAGAGCTTATTGCCATTCGTTTGGTGCCTACAGCAGATGAAAACATCTTCATGGAACAAGTTACATTAACCTGCAGGTCTAATTTCCTTTTAAAAACAACATTTTATTGAAATTTAACAAGTAAACACTACTTATATTGTGTTACTATACATTTCATTATTTTAAATCTTAAATGTAGAATTTAAAACATTACCCATTACCCAGCTACTTCAACAACTTATCCATTACTGACATCAACTATTTCATCTTCTTTAAACATAAGTTGAAAAACAATTTCAACTTTTCCTCCATTACTCAGTTGATAAGATATCCAAATCACCTTTGAATGATTCTGAATACCTTTTGTACTTTCTCTGTTCCAATTTCAGGTTGACTGTAAAGAATGTTTTGGTTGCTGCCATCTCATTATGTTTTTTTTAGAAGAGGGAAGAGTGGCAGGTTCTCAGGTAACAATAGTTTGGTTCTAGTTTGGCACCACATAGTTCTGTAACTTATTGTTACAGAAATTTTTTACCAGGCTCTAAATGTCTGCCTTGACACTGGGCGTTTTAACCTTACTTTCGCAGCAAATTCATTTTCTTGTCTTCAGTTTCCTTGGTACAGATGCGTTTAATTTTAACAGTGTGATATGTTCCATATTCTTCTTTCCTTGACTGCTAACTCTCTGGCAGGTGATTAATCAGCTCTCTGAAGACACAATAGTTTTTTCAGTGTTGCTTTTAGATTTTTTAAGGATTTTTACCAAAAGCTAACCCTCCTCAAAGGTGCAGTTAAGCTCTGAAGCTGCTATTTTTAGGAAGACGAGAATCTTATCTCCAGTTTGAAGGCCTATGCAGGAGGAACTAAGCTAGAAAACAATCAACAATTTGTGTTGTTCTGTTTTATACAGATTTTGTTTTACTCTGGTATTTGCTATTTTAAAGAGGAGAACAAGTTCAAAACTGAAAACTATGAAATGGTTTCTTTGTAGTCATTACGCTTGTTTGTCTTTGCAGTTAATTCGACTCTGTTTCTTCCCCTGATGACACGCATTGTGTCATCTGTAAAGTCTATTCAAATGGAGGCTCTGGGTCCATGACCTTTTCTCCACTCTGACTGTACCAGTTCCATGTGACCTCCCACCCTGAGGTGCCTCAGTTAATATTTATGTAAATCAGTTTACCTCTCCTTGCACAGCTCGTCCAGGTGATGGTCAATCACTCGTCCGTCTGCTCCAGTGATCATAGCTATTTTGGGCGGGGCTCCATCCAGGAAGTGATGTGGCAGGATGACAGCGGCAGTCTTCCCGGCAGACACTGTACTTTGACAGGATGCCGATCGGTGAGGACTCCTGGCTCTGCTTACTGCGGCCATCGAGGAGGAGGAGGAGCACGAGGATGGGGCCAGAGCTAGGTGATCATCTAGTTCTGCACCTCCGCCAACACCTGGCCCCGCCCCTCCTAGGCTGCCTGTCAGCAGCCTCAGGTTATGAGGTTGATGTTTGAGTTCGTAGTAATTGGTGAGGTCCATGTGGAGTTCTGAGGGAGGAAAAGGAGGTGAAGGAGGGTCAAGAGCCATCAGATCAACAGTTCAGGCTCTACTTTTAAATCTGGTTTATTTTAAATTGGAATTTCTGCCTATGATGTAACACCAGCCCCGGGATATTCGGCATTTTGTTTTAGAATTACAGTCACTATCTTTTATTCGTCAATAATACTCTTCAACATATTTAAATACGCATTTTTTTTGCAATATTTCTGCATAAAATGTTGTTAAAGGACTTATACAGTGTTTAATCCATTAAGTTTTTTTTAATTTTACCTATTTTATTTGCACCTTATTTGCATCCACAGGGGTCTGTTTTTATGGGAAGTTTTTGTGTGATTTTTATTCACATCTGGTCATTTCTATGCAGATGATAGACTTGTCTTAATTTTACCTATTCTGGTCTAAAATTATATTTAGGGAACAATAACAACAAAAGTCTCCACTTTTTTCGGACTTTAACAGCAAATCTCTGTTTTTTCTTTAATCTGTTTTCTTTGGATGTTTTGGTGTTTAAATGCCAAATTTGTGTGACTCATCTCCAAAAATGTGTAAACAAAAATATTCTGTCATTAGCAACAGTCTATTTTTTTATTTAAATGCTCTGTCATAAAATCTGTCATCTGTCTAACCCTGCCTGGCTTTCACTGGTTACCAGTACCATAAATAATACTAAAACACTCTATTTTTTAACTGGACCACCACTTTTAAGTTTGTATGGTTACATTTGAAGTAAAGTTCCCTATATTCAGCATTAATGCAGCTAAACTGTTGGTTTTATGTTTATTAATTAGACTGATTTAATTTCAGTTGTCTAGCTGAGTTGACAGACAGCTAAAGTCTATAAACACATCTGTCACCTGGAAATGAACAAATTCCTGTCCAGACAAAGTAATTGACAATAACTGGCTATTTAACTGAATGAGGCCTGGCTTGCTGGAGCCAATCAGATTAGCTGAATGAGTCAATTTCCTTTCTCTGTAAGTGATGATTAGCCTCACTGGAGGCCCTGAGCTCTCTGCTTCAGACACCAGTAGAATCAGGTAGGTTCAACGGGGACAGAAATTAAAAGGAAAATTACAACAATTAAGGGGGAAATTTAGTCTCCAGATGTACAGTGACTAAACAGGCAGTTATAACCTTCTCATACTGTGAAGCAAAATTATTGTCAACATAAACCATTTTTTCTAAATCTAGAAAAAAGAGACGAGGTTTCTCCAGCAAATCTAAACCTGGCTGTCATCTAAGTTATAATGTTGTTGACCATGAGGGGAACTTTCTGGGGGTGAACATCCAAAGTTCCTTAAATGGTTCTCGGAAAATGGTCCTCAGGCAGAAACAATCCTCAAATTACAAAAAAAAAAAAAAAAAATCAAGACAGATTTAGACCTTTAAGTTGGTGCAGCACGTCGCTCCTTCCAGATGATGCCAGGGTTCCTGCCTCCTGTTCCAGCTTACTCTGCAGTTGTTTCAGCACCTCCTAAAAAGAAAAGAAAACAACATAAATGTATCCAGGTGAAAAGCTGTTAGTAACTCCACAAATATACATTTCCAGGTCAAAAGGTCACTTCCTTGTCAGGGGCTGGGTCTGAGACCCAGTGTTTTGTGTTATTATTAATCTTTGATTTCATCATGGTTTATCACTGCTAATGTTTTGGTTTCTGTTTTGTATTTCTAGCTCCCTGAATTCTCTAGTATTTCTTGATTTCTAGTCTTTGGGTTTTGTTTACGTTCCTCCCCTGCGTTCCATGTTATGTCTACTCTGTGCCTTCCTGTCCCACGTTTCAGGTTCTGTGTCTTCCTTGTCATCCTTGCCTCTGTGTTTGTGTTTCCTGTTTTACTTTGAAAGTCTGTGCCCTATGTCAGTGTATTCTGCTTTGCTTCCTTTGTCTCGTTATGTCAGATTAGCCCCAGCTGTGTCTCCCCAGGTGTTTCCACTTCCCTCATTACCCTTCTGTGTATTTAAGTCCTCTGTCTCCTTCTGTTCTTTGTCAGGTCGTCTGTTGTCTTCATGTCAAGTTGTGCTCACAGAGTCGTGCGTGCTCGTGCTCGGATTATTTCACATTCTTGTTTTTCCATGTTCTGTTCAGTTTCATGTTCTTGTCTCTTGTCCTCATTTTCATAGTTAGTTTTAGTTTTTCCAGTTTAGGTTTTAGTTTGGCTCCGTCTTTGTTTTGTCTCGCCTTGTTTTGCTATTTTTTCATCAGCCTAAATAAACGGCTCGCTTTTTGTTATACTTAGTTTCCTCTCCTCCGTGTCTGCTTTTGGGTCCGCTTCGCAAACACACCGGCCGCCTGGCCATGACATTTCTCTTCATCTCATTCCTCTTCGTCTCATCTACTACAAAAATTCTAAACGCCCACTACAGTAAAGTGATTAATTGTAACGCTCAGTGGCGAGTGTTTTTAAACGAATGTCAGATGTAATATTTGCGTTTAAGGTCAATATAAAACTTCCATAGGGAAATTGCCCACTTAAGACAAAGAGCATAGAAGCAGTAAAGTATCTTATATATAATAACATAAGCCTTTTGGTGTACTTCTGTGAAGTGTGTTATTTTTGGTCTTGTAGGCTGTAAGGTATATTTGATTTAAATTGGTCTTCTTCCAGTAGGATTCTTTTATTAGATTTGATAACAGTGTAAAACAAAGAAGCTTCAAACATCACAGAGAGTGATAGAGTAGCCATTTTTCCTCATTTTTAAAGTCAGGTTTTATGCCCGCTTTATTCTGTGACCTACTTTATATTGATTCTGGAATTTTTGTGGTATTAAAAAACATTTTCTGTTATGGTCTAGAAAGATTATCCTCCGTGTACGAGCAGGAGCAATTAGTCTTAGTTAAAGCTCTGGTTGTTTTCTGCAATTGAAAAATGACTATTCAACAAAATAAATAAAACTCAGCAACTGAATCTCATGAGATCTGTGGTTAAACCACCATTAAGTTACTACTTACAGGTATTAAACTGAATATATTAAAATGAATGCAGTATAAACATTAATTGCTATATGAAACACAGAAATATCAGATTCTTTCAAGCCAGTGACTGTTAGTGATGCTTTAAACCAAAGTAATTTTTTTTTTCAAACTAACCAGCCAAAATGATTTTTTGATTTATCTCCATTTTTATCTGATGCCTGACTGGTAAGTTCAGATTAATAAACATAAAAAGATAATAATCCCTAAAAGCAGCAGATAAAATGTCACCTCATCACCGATAGAAATAAAAAGCAGAATAAAACCAGTCCTTCCTTCTCATCAGCTAGTTGTAATCTATCAGGTTGGATATTAAAGGTGTTTTTATCAGTCGACTCACCTGCTACAGGTGAATCTGGTGCAGCAGTGAACTCCAGCTGTGTATATGTCTACTCTCTCAGTTCTCTGTCCTGGTTCTGACACTAAAACCCGCTGAGCTCTGCCTCATAATCTAGCTGCTCTCAGCATCTGGACACGTGAGTCAGTGTGTACATGTGTACATGCACATGTGTGTCTGTGTGCCTGCAGCTGATGGGATTTACATCCAGCAGCCTTTGAGTCTTGGCCTGATTTACAGCCTTCTCGCTCTCAGTGTGAATTTATTCATTATTCTGACATAGAAATAGCTTATTTGATTAAGATGTCTGATTACAGGCTATAAAATTCAAAAATACGAAAGAGAATCTGAATTTAAAGGTTTATTTTTTAACATCAGGATTAGTAGTTTGAACAAATAATCCTAAAATAATCTTAATATGAAATAAACAAGCTCGAGAAGAGTACACGTGACTCTGGAAGCATGTTATGGACATTTTCCATTATGTTTAACCCAGCTGGTTACTGACATTTCAGATTTTTTTATTTATTTATTTAGTTTGTGTGTGTGTGCTAGGGCAGACCAGCATTTTGTGTCAACCACATTATTATTATGATAAACAGAATTATCTTAAAATCAAAATCTTTCTTCTCAGAGGAACTCATTAAAAATATTAGATATAGTTTAGCAAGTTTAACTCTGTAATTATTGAATATAAATTCTCATGTTAACAGAAAAGAATTATTTAGCAATAAGGAATGAGGAATATGAAATGAGGTGGAACCACAGACTATCTATAAAAGATAAAAGACAAAACCACCTTGAAGTCACCCACTAGTAAGGGAAGTCCTATTTTTGAAATCTCCACTTGGGTATTATAACAATCACCATCTTGCCTTTTTGGAAATAGACATCAAGAGCAACGGGAATATTTGATATGGCAGCATCCTATCGATCCAAAAACACCCCAAATCACCTCCTGCTTTATGATCTTTTTTTACTCTAGCATAATTAATTTTATGCTTGAAAATTTTAAAAAGTATTTGAAACCATAAACTCAGCAGGTAAGTGTTTAATTAGGCCACACATTAGTTCAGTAGTATGTTTGTTTCCCCGAGTTCTTCAGCACAATCAGACTTCTTTTTACAGCCAGAAGAGTCGCCCCCTGCTGGCCATTAAAATGAGAAAAGTTTCAGACACTTCCTGCACTGCCTTGACTTTTCTAACTACGCCCATCATTTACACGCAGTTTACGGGTGGAACCAGCGGCTGCAGAGCGGCTCGAAGTGCTTGGATCGCCACTGACCTTCATGCCGAATGTCTCGGTCTCAAGCTTGGACAGGTGGTTTGAATTGTCCTCCAGTTCCCTCCTCAGGTGGGAGTTCTCCTTTCGGAGCGCCTCCACCTGGTGGGCCAGCTGGTCGTAGGAAGCCACGGCGTTGGCCATCTTCACACTCTGCAGCGCCTCCTGCAGGAACACACACATAAGAGGGGATGACATCACACAGGCAAGACTAAACTACCCCAAGCTGAATGGGAGGAAAGTGTGTGAAAGTATGAGTGATGGGTAACTTTGCTTCCTCTCCTCCTCCGGGCAGGACGCTCCTGTTAGATAACATATTATCTAAGTTCTCCTCTGGCTTTTTCCACTTTCCAGTCAGCTGATCGTGAAACAGCCCGAGCTTCAAATTTTCCACTCAGTCACGTCTCATATTTCTGCATTAGACTTCTGCAGTACTCTCACAACTGTGTCGCACATAAAACAACCACGTCTCCTAAAAACTGCCTCAAACTAAGCTACAAATATCTCAGTAAGGAAACATAATTTTTTAATTTTCTTTTTGATTTTTAAAAAAATATCAGGTAAGCACTTTTGATTTAAAAGATTTAAATCTTTTCCTTCAACAATAATGATTTTTAAGTGGTACAAATAAAGCAAAATGCATTTGTTTGACTTAAGGGTGTAATTTTCAGTACCTAGAAATAATTACTGGTTCTTTAACTTAAAATGTAAGTTTCATTTAACAATACAATTTTTTTTTAAAGTCCCAAATTTAAAGTAGTGACTATATTTAAAAACTATATTTCCCATTCTCAAATTGTAATTAGACTTCTGTTATTGGAGTCTACGTTGTATTATAAAGTATCCTAACTGCATTTTTTTATAAGACAAGAGAAGATAATATATATTGCTGCAGTAACACAAAGGCCAAAAATTAAACATAACCTTTGAACAAATTGCTTAAATAACATAGAGTAGTCTGATGAAATAGATTTATATATTTACATTTAAATGAAAAAGGTTAATTTAATAATAAAACATATTATATTAAAAGAGTTAGATATAGAAAAACAGTAAAATGGTTCTGTGTTTTCTGTTACTGTACCTACACTTTAAGTATGGGTAGGAAGTGGTATTAAACATTAATGCCAGTATTTTAGAAGCTAAATTCAGAAAAACATTGAGATGTGTGACATGTAAGTGTACGTACATATTACTGAAACATCTGAGCTAATCAAGCCTAGAAGTTTGCAAATTCATTTACAAATGTGTGAATATTAGCTTAGCTTACTTCTTAAACAAAGGTCATAAAGGTAGCCTGATATCAGCTACAACTGCAGGAACACACAAAGAAGAACAGAGGAGTGTTTGGTGATGCAACACAGATAACAAATAAATTGAATAAAAATAAATATTATTCGAAAGTCACAGAATGCCTGAGTGCTTTGAGCTGAGCCCAAGCCTGATTTTTGTGATCTGCTTCATAAAAATAACCTTTTCAGCAACAAATTGGTGCATAAATATTCATCAAAATTCAGGAAATCCAGCTTCTGATACTCAAAATTTGCCATGGGAGACCACTATTTAATATGTCAGGGGTCTGGGAAAGAAAATAACAAGAGTTGTGCATCATGAACACATTTGTGCACAACACATAGTTAAAACAATGAAGAAACAAACGTTAAAACCAGATGAATGCATGAATGTCATTGAGGTTCTGTGACAGTTAGGGTCAGAGCCACACATGCTCAGTGTGCTTTTTAGTCCAAACCAGGGTGTGACCTTCACTGCAGAGAAGTGGCGAACAGAGACGCACACTGCTGTTTGTTTGTTTTATGTTGTGAATAAACCGACGCTACTGTCCCGCGTCTAGTTCCTATTCAGATGTTTTCAAGGATTTTCTTTCATCAGATTTCTGTCCAGCTCAGCAAATGTAGAGTCAGTGCACCAAATGTCACTGCTGCATTCATTATGAGAGGCTGACCTCCTCTTCTCCTCTACTCTCCCTCCTCTGCCTCTCAGGGGATTGTGGGTAAGAGCTGCAGGTCTGAGAGGGGCAGCATGATCCAGATTTCATTGGATGTGTTCTCGTGTTACAGGAAGACTGCAGAGGACTGAGTATCTGTACCACCCTTTGATTTGATCATTGACCACATGTGCTGACTTTGCTTTTTTATCAGTTTATTCACAAAGTAATAGCTGTACATTTGGCAAATGGCAGCTTTGACTCTGATGGTTTTATTAGTGGATGGAATATCAGACAACGGTCTCCTCAAAAGAGAGACACCTCAAAAACTGTTAATAATCGTTTGTCTCCAAGAAAAGATTCATTCACTTTAGTTGGCAGGGCAGTACATTAGCTTCACCCATGGAGCACAGAAATGCTCATTGTCTCTGACAGTGATAAATGACTCAGCATCCTAATACAATAAATCTCTCTAAATCCATCTGAGAGCTGAACTCTTGAAGATTAGCAGAACTCATGCTGCAGAAGAAAAACCATCATTCTGGTCCTTCATTTAGTTTTTAAGAACAACTTTCTGTTGTAGGAGGCCACAAAGACATCTACAAATTATTACTACGTAAAATACAGATAATATGGTAGAAATTCAGTCACTAAAAAGGTGAGTTTTAGCGAGTGACCTAAACCTAACCACATAGCAAGCCATATTATTTGTCTGACATTTCCATTAAAGAAATTCAAGATAATCCAGAGGTCCTGTTCAAAGTACTGCGGCTGAGGTGAAGCATAGCAGCCAGCTGGCCGCACCCGCCAGTGTCACCACCCAGCTTTCCATCAAACCTCACCAATAATGTTAATGTTTAGCCATAAAATTTTTTAAATGGGTTAAAAATTAGACCCACTGTAAAGTTGGTATAAAGGTCACGAAGAAGGAAATTTAGCACTAGGCTGTAAACATTTTTTTCTTTAAATTTGGATATTTTGGGAGTCTCTGGGAATTTACTCGCTTTTGGACACAGCCTCAAGTGGTCATTAGATGAACTACAGTTTTTGGCACTTATACTGACCTATGCTGACAATCGGTACTGTCATAAGTTGATATCACTCTGATGAACACCATTAATGTCCGTGAGCATCCTCAGAAGTATAGCAGTCTAAATGTCTGTGAAGGTCCCCGGACAGTACAGACCTCAGCTGATGTGTGTGTGTGTGTGTGTGTGTGTGTGTGAGTGTGTTTCCCCATCAAAGTCCTCGGATATATGGTTATTCCCTTTAACAGGGTAACATGCCCATATTCACCCTCCCCATCACCATGGTGACAGATTTGCATGGAGCGATGGCTCTTTCTGCCTCCCTTTTCATCTCACACACACACACACTGCCGCAGTCAGTGCAAAGCATCCTGGGTAAGGAGCAGAAAGAGCTGCTCTGGAGAGGCAGGCCAATCAAACAGAGAGTTAACGAGCGCTAACGGAACCCTGTTAAAGGTACTGTTGCTATGGAAACAACGGATTCGATGCATGTGACCCCAATATGAGTCGACTGCATGAGATGAGAAAGGATGAAATAATCACAGTGAGTAGACAAACCTTTATTAAAAATAAAACTAAACCAACAAAAAACTAAACAAACACCTCCCCCCAGTAAACCTTAAACCATCACTGCAATGCCAACACACAGACACACACACACACACACACACACACACACACTAATCCAGTCTAGCTGGATTCGAGGAGGAGGCTGAAAGTCATTAACCTTCACAGAGCCCTGACAGGACTGATGATTGACTCAGAGAGAGAAATGCTAAAAGAAAATCCTGTGTCAGCAAGAGAGGAAACAAAAGGAAAAGAAAAGGAGGAAGAAAGAAAGGACTTTTAAGAAAGTCCAGTGAGAAAGACAGAGTAAAGAAAGGAAAGATCCATGACGAATGAAAGACAAAGGGAAAATATGAAAGTCAAAGTAAAATTCAACCAACCACGTGGTTTAAAAGCAAACACCAAATGATGGGAAATGAGAAACAAAAAGCTGTAAAAAAAATTACTAGAAAGACAAAAGGCAGAAGGAAAGAAAACCAGAATAAGAAAGAACAGAAGGATAAAAGAAAAAAGAAAAATAGACAACAAAGAAAAAAGAATAGAAAATAAAAACGATCTAATAAAGGGAACACGCTGAAACCTGCTGACATGGTAGAAGCTGCAGCTAAAAACACATGAATGAATTCAGAAGTACCTCATAAATCTTCAGCATTTAAAGATTTCCAAACTGAGCCGCTTCTGTCTACACAAGAACTGGAGGTGACTAAATGTGACAAAATGTTACTGATTTTTTATGCTGCACATGTGAGAGCGCAACATTATGAACACCAGCTGTACCATTTTCTACAGAGGAAGTGCTTTTGTTAGCTTGTTTCAGTCTAAACAGCTGAAACAAAATAAATCATGTTGGTTTAATAATACAATCTGTTGCTGATCGAATATGCAACATAAAGTAGTTTTAAACCCGCAGAAAAACACTGACAGGATGCTGGCACCATTTTCCACCTCCTCTTTCTTTCTCCCTTTCTTTCATGCCTGGAGGATGCGGTTGCCGCAGTAACCAGACAGTCCCAGAGGAGACAGAGATGTAGGGAGATGGAGGATGGGAGGATGTGGGGGTGGAGCAGGTGGCAGGATTGATCGACTCTCACTTTGTTCACAAATATAAAAATAAAGCAGGTTACAAACCTCGAACTGGGACTTCATGAATAAAAACACATTTTACATCCAAGTGGGTCAAACTCACAGGAGGGGAGAGTTCAGCACACAGAAAGTCTCCTTATTATATATTTACTTGAAATATATTTTACTGTGAAACACTAAAAATTAGTACTGTTCAGGCCTCTACAACCCTGATTATGTCTTTTTGATTAGCTGTAGATACTTGATGCAAGAAACTGTTGGCCTAGTTTCTTTTGTTTTAAATATATTATAAAAAGAGTTCTGCATAAACTCATAAAAACACTAATAGTAATAAGCTTTGCAGTAGTGATTGTTGTGATTTGGTACTATATAAATAAAATTCAAATGAGCTGAATTAATACCACCTACAGTAGATGACTGCAGTGATCATTGTGTATGCAGCTCAATATCAGTCAAACAATGACTGAGCTGCACTGATGCAGGTACTGGAGGCCGTGTATCTTGGCATGCAGTACATGACGTTAGTGTACATACTGTACACCTTAGCACCAGTTTAATGACAACAATGAGCTACATCTAGCTTTTAAAATACCTTCATGTTATGTTAGTTATGTGTTATGGTAGTGCGCTATCATATGATTTAGTCCTACCGATCGCAGTATATATATAGTTTTATTTTATTTTTTTATTATAATTCCTTGACTTAACTGGATCTCAATTTAAAAATGTACCATTTGGTGAGAGTTATGAATATTAGAAAATTATTTTGACACTGAAGGAATGACTCTGTTATCAAAGGTTCACCAGGCGAGGCACAGAGAAAGTTTAATAGATAAGAAGAAAAAACATTTATTTTTAATGTCTCTACCATAAAGAGAAGGATGTTTATGAAGTCCTCACAACTACTAACTGTTAATAAAATGCTGCTTTCACATTGAAGCTCTGACCGTCTTCACACTGATGATCAAAAATTCGATCCTCCTCATTTTTAAATTAAGAGTGGGACGGTTGATCAGCTTCAGGTTTGTCACGTGAGGCCTGGAGGAGGAACAGATGGATGGATGATGGATGAAGATTTTACTCCCTGTCAGCAACACCAAACAGCTCTGCTCCAAATCCTGCTGCTGCTGTTGTTGATGAAATGTGAGACCTGCAGCTGAATGGTGGAGGCTGCTACGGAAGAATAAACATACAGAGTGAGAGTGAAAAGCATGGAAACAGATGCTGATCGAAGAGGCGATTGATTTGATGACATAACAGTGAAACAGTCAGTACAAACAGCCGCCCCTGTTGTGATGAGCAGATTCAGCGACAGGACAAGAGAGTGAGCAATCATGCAGAAACACGTTCCTCCATCTTTTTTTTTATGCTGCAGAAGTCGACCTCCTACAAATGACCTACATTCTCATGCAGGTGAAGCAAATACAGCAATGCAAAACCAGCTGAATGATGCAGCAAATAGATCTGCAGCACTGTTGATGAATCAAATTTTCCTGAATCTACTTTAATTATCTGAGCATTTTGTAGGGCAAATGATAAAAT